>CM049604.1:11100304-11115922 GCA_026979955.1 Megalurothrips usitatus
GGTTAGGTTAGGTTGGGGTTAGTTGGGGTTAGTTGGGGTTAGGATGGGATGGGGTGAGGCGACAAGGACAGAGAGTGGTTGAAAGACAGGAGTGTTAGGCACATGGTTTCAGGGTGGTTTTTGGCAAGAAATTGAATGGAGATGGAGCGAAAGTGATCAGAGTCAAGTTCAGGAAGTTTTTAAGAAACAGAGGAATTTAAGAAGTGGGACAAGGATGACAAGAATTGAGAAGAGTTGTATGGTAGGATCACAAGAGAGAAAGTGATCAGATTCAAGAAAAGACGAAAAAGAAGAATCGTGAAGTGCAAAAGCAAATGAATTGTGTAAAGGGTGATAGGGAGAAGAGAGAGCGGAAGGATGACAGAAGGAAACAGATGAAGAGAAAGTTGAAAGCAAAAGAATTATAATGAAGTGATGACAAGAAACAGGAAAAAAGAAATAGAGTTGG
The DNA here is from genome assembly GCA_026979955.1 of Megalurothrips usitatus. NCBI lineage: Eukaryota > Metazoa > Arthropoda > Insecta > Thysanoptera > Thripidae > Megalurothrips > Megalurothrips usitatus. The sequence goes on from CM049604.1 coordinate 11,100,753, forward strand.
AAAATCGAAGTACGAGATGAATAGGTTTGGTTAGTTTGGTTTGTTTTATGTAGGTAAGAATAAAATTGGATTGGATATGGAAGGAAGAGACGTTGAGGAGACAAGAACAGAGTGTGGCACAAGGATTCGGTGTAGTTTTTGGCAAGAAATTGAATGGAGATGGAACGGAAGTGATCAGAGTTATGGGGAGGAAGTTATAAAGAAACACAGGAAGTCACGAAGTGTGAGAAGGATCACAAGGAGGAAAAATGAAAAGAAATAACAAGAGTTGTATGAAGGATGACAAGAGAGAAAGAGATGCTATTGAAGAAAATCAAAAAGAGGAGAATTGTGTGAAGTGTAAAAGGAAATGAATTTGGAAAATGAGAAGTACGAGAAAAATTGGTTTTGTTTTGTTGAGGCGCATTGCAAGGAGTCATGACAAGAGACATAAAGAGGCGTCAGAAGAAACATTGAAAGAAACATATCAAGTTGTGGAAAAAAATCGGGAGCATTGCATGAATAGGTTTTGTTAGTTTGGTTTGTTTTGATGAGGCGTATGTTTTATCAAGAATGAATAAGACACATGAATCACAGGGCACATGAATGAGAAAGTGATGTAAGAAGATTTCAAATTTGAAATGAAATTGAAGAGTGTTAATAAGTGTTAACAAGGTGAGGAGGGATGGATTATTATTATGTCTTGGGTAGTCATCAAAAGAATGTTTCAATGTCAAGTTAACACATCACATGAAGGGACATCACAAAAATGATGATGATTTGAGGTGCATGACGAAAACACATCAATGATCAATGAAAGAGAGATGAGGTCAAATCAATCAAAGGAAAGGGGGGCCAATATGCTTCCTTCTTTGCATTGGGACTGCCTTAAAGGCCAAAGGGCTGCACTAAAGGCCAAAAGGCTGCACTCAAGGCCAAAAGGCTGCAGTAAAGGCCAAAAGGCTGCACTCAAGGCCAAAAGGCTGCAGTAAAGGCCAAAAGGCTGCAGTGAAGGCCAAGAGGCTGCTCAGTGTCGCCAATTTAACCGCCGGGCAGGTGGGGAGGTGGGCGCCTGCGGCGCTAAGTCCCGCTTTTTAGGTAAGGTGCAAAAGTTGGCATGCAGGAAGGAAGGGAAGTCCCAACATTTGCAGAAAAAGGTGAATTTCGAATCCACCCCGATTAGGTGAGGTTAGTAGATTTTGGTTTAGCGAGGAGTTTGAAAGTGAGGAGGAACAATTTCCTGCAAAAATTTGAATTGTTCAGAGACGAATGTAATTATTTAAATAGTTAATCCTTTTTTTTTCTATTTTCGTAAGGTTGGTACATGGTTGGTACTTCGGATAGATGGCTGTGGCTTGCCAGTTGAGGTGTGGTCACTATCATGGCGTCATTGTTGCCCTCTGGTGAAAACCGAAAAAGAAAGCTGGTGTCCTTTCTGGACGGCAGTAGCAGTGAGGGTGATGGTGAGGATACGTCGTCGTCGTCTGGCGATTCAGACGATGAAGATTGCCTGTTTGCTGTGAAGAATGGTGAGCACTGGTGCTGTCTAGAAAAGCTAGGTTAGGTTGCTATTTAGAAATGTGGCTGTGCTCATTTCCAATGCCTGTTGTCGTGGCTAGATGTTGGTGAAAAGGAAAAAAACCATGACCTGGACAAGACGAGTGGACGGTTGGAGTTTTTAATTGCCGGGCTGAACTCTGTGGCTGATGCAGAGGTGCCCCATGCTGGTCCGATCACTGTCGACAGCTATGGCGTGGACACACCATCACCGTCTGATCTTCCTTGCCAAATCCAAGATGATGAAGAAGTTGCAATTGAAGGCACTCTGAGTAAGTTGTATTGTTGGTGTAATTCAGATCAAGCGGCTTGGTCTTAGCCCGTCCCGACACGTTTCGGTAGAAACGTACAGGAGCCGGGTTCATAGTCTTGATGCCGACTGTTTGTTAGGTTAGGTTCGTTCGTTCGGTTAGGTTAGGTTAGGTTAGGTTAGGTTAGGTTAGGTTAGGTTAGGTTAGGTTAGGTTAGGTTAGGTTAGGTTAGGTTAGGTTAGGTTGGGGTTAGTTGGGGTTAGTTGGGGTTAGGATGGGATGGGGTGAGGCGACAAGGACAGAGAGTGGTTGAAAGACAGGAGTGTTAGGCACATGGTTTCAGGGTGGTTTTTGGCAAGAAATTGAATGGAGATGGAGCGAAAGTGATCAGAGTCAAGTTCAGGAAGTTTTTAAGAAACAGAGGAATTTAAGAAGTGGGACAAGGATGACAAGAATTGAGAAGAGTTGTATGGTAGGATCACAAGAGAGAAAGTGATCAGATTCAAGAAAAGACGAAAAAGAAGAATCGTGAAGTGCAAAAGCAAATGAATTGTGTAAAGGGTGATAGGGAGAAGAGAGAGCGGAAGGATGACAGAAGGAAACAGATGAAGAGAAAGTTGAAAGCAAAAGAATTATAATGAAGTGATGACAAGAAACAGGAAAAAAGAAATAGAGTTGGAAAATCGAAGTACGAGATGAATAGGTTTGGTTAGTTTGGTTTGTTTTATGTAGGTAAGAATAAAATTGGATTGGATATGGAAGGAAGAGACGTTGAGGAGACAAGAACAGAGTGTGGCACAAGGATTCGGTGTAGTTTTTGGCAAGAAATTGAATGGAGATGGAACGGAAGTGATCAGAGTTATGGGGAGGAAGTTATAAAGAAACACAGGAAGTCACGAAGTGTGAGAAGGATCACAAGGAGGAAAAATGAAAAGAAATAACAAGAGTTGTATGAAGGATGACAAGAGAGAAAGAGATGCTATTGAAGAAAATCAAAAAGAGGAGAATTGTGTGAAGTGTAAAAGGAAATGAATTTGGAAAATGAGAAGTACGAGAAAAATTGGTTTTGTTTTGTTGAGGCGCATTGCAAGGAGTCATGACAAGAGACATAAAGAGGCGTCAGAAGAAACATTGAAAGAAACATATCAAGTTGTGGAAAAAAATCGGGAGCATTGCATGAATAGGTTTTGTTAGTTTGGTTTGTTTTGATGAGGCGTATGTTTTATCAAGAATGAATAAGACACATGAATCACAGGGCACATGAATGAGAAAGTGATGTAAGAAGATTTCAAATTTGAAATGAAATTGAAGAGTGTTAATAAGTGTTAACAAGGTGAGGAGGGATGGATTATTATTATGTCTTGGGTAGTCATCAAAAGAATGTTTCAATGTCAAGTTAACACATCACATGAAGGGACATCACAAAAATGATGATGATTTGAGGTGCATGACGAAAACACATCAATGATCAATGAAAGAGAGATGAGGTCAAATCAATCAAAGGAAAGGGGGGCCAATATGCTTCCTTCTTTGCATTGGGACTGCCTTAAAGGCCAAAGGGCTGCACTAAAGGCCAAAAGGCTGCACTCAAGGCCAAAAGGCTGCAGTAAAGGCCAAAAGGCTGCACTCAAGGCCAAAAGGCTGCAGTAAAGGCCAAAAGGCTGCAGTGAAGGCCAAGAGGCTGCTCAGTGTCGCCAATTTAACCGCCGGGCAGGTGGGGAGGTGGGCGCCTGCGGCGCTAAGTCCCGCTTTTTAGGTAAGGTGCAAAAGTTGGCATGCAGGAAGGAAGGGAAGTCCCAACATTTGCAGAAAAAGGTGAATTTCGAATCCACCCCGATTAGGTGAGGTTAGTAGATTTTGGTTTAGCGAGGAGTTTGAAAGTGAGGAGGAACAATTTCCTGCAAAAATTTGAATTGTTCAGAGACGAATGTAATTATTTAAATAGTTAATCCTTTTTTTTTCTATTTTCGTAAGGTTGGTACATGGTTGGTACTTCGGATAGATGGCTGTGGCTTGCCAGTTGAGGTGTGGTCACTATCATGGCGTCATTGTTGCCCTCTGGTGAAAACCGAAAAAGAAAGCTGGTGTCCTTTCTGGACGGCAGTAGCAGTGAGGGTGATGGTGAGGATACGTCGTCGTCGTCTGGCGATTCAGACGATGAAGATTGCCTGTTTGCTGTGAAGAATGGTGAGCACTGGTGCTGTCTAGAAAAGCTAGGTTAGGTTGCTATTTAGAAATGTGGCTGTGCTCATTTCCAATGCCTGTTGTCGTGGCTAGATGTTGGTGAAAAGGAAAAAAACCATGACCTGGACAAGACGAGTGGACGGTTGGAGTTTTTAATTGCCGGGCTGAACTCTGTGGCTGATGCAGAGGTGCCCCATGCTGGTCCGATCACTGTCGACAGCTATGGCGTGGACACACCATCACCGTCTGATCTTCCTTGCCAAATCCAAGATGATGAAGAAGTTGCAATTGAAGGCACTCTGAGTAAGTTGTATTGTTGGTGTAATTCAGATCAAGCGGCTTGGTCTTAGCCCGTCCCGACACGTTTCGGTAGAAACGTACAGGAGCCGGGTTCATAGTCTTGATGCCGACTGTTTGTTAGGTTAGGTTAGGTTAGGTTAGGTTAGGTTAGGTTAGGTTAGGTTAGGTTAGGTTAGGTTAGGTTAGGTTAGGTTAGGTTAGGTTAGGTTATCCTGGCCATGACAGGGGCTGCTAAACACGATGTTTTTGATAAGTGCCCTAAATCTGACCTGACGTTGGCTTACGGCGTAACACGGCCAGGTGTCGCCGCCAGGGACTGAGCTGGTCAGGGGTGTAGGAGGGAGCTGTTAACCGAGATGACGGGGTCGGCTAGATCTGGCTGGGCTGAGGCCTTAGCGCAGTGGTGCCGCGCTGTTTAGATCGGAAATGATAAAACGAATCGATAGAGCCTATTACAGTGTGTGTAGCTCGACGCTTACTTTGCGAATGGGTCAAATGGCTAAAATAACAATTTTTAAGCTAGCCTGGATTTCTCTCTCTCTTGTGCCTTGTCTCTGGTTTTAGCATTTTTAGATTCGTCATGTCTTTTTCTTTACTTTGATGCATAATTTGTGGTGTCTCTAGATAACGTTGGCAAATTCGATTTTGAATTTTAGCTAAAATAGCGACTTTTTGTGATAAATCTTTACTTTGGCTCATGGGCCAGGAAATACTGATATTGGTGGCAGTTTCATTGGTGATGTGTGTTTATTTCAGTGCTGTCACACTGAATCTGGTCAGATTAAGAGGAGAGAAAAAGATGCCCTCAAATGTCATGGATATTTCTGCCCAGAATGCTTTTTGTGCCTTGCGAAGAAATATGTAATTTCTATATGGAGTGGTAATTTTTGTTTTGCTCTGATCTACTTGGTTTTGGCATTTTTAGATTCGTCTTGTTTTCCTCTTTACTTTGATGCATAATTTGTGGTGTCTCTAGATAACGTTGGCAAATTCGATTTTGAATTTTAGCTAAAATATCGACTTTTTGTGATAAATCTTTACTTTGGCTCATGGGCCAGGAAATACTGATATTGGTGGCAGTTTCATTGGTGATGTGTGTTTATTTCAGTGCTGTCACACTGAATCTGGTCAGATTAAGAGGAGAGAAAAAGATGCCCTCAAATGTCATGGATATTTCTGCCCAGAATGCTTTTTGTGCCTTGCGAAGAAATATGTAATTTCTATATGGAGTGGTAATTTTTGTTTTGCTCTGATCTACTTGGTTTTGGCATTTTTAGATTCGTCTTGTTTTCCTCTTTACTTTGATGTATAATTTGTGGTGTCTCTAGATAACGTTGGCAAATTCGATTTTGAATTTTAGCTAAAATAGCGACTTTTTGTGATAAATCTTTACTTTGGCTCATGGGCCAGGAAATACTGATATTGGTGGCAGTTTCATTGGTGATGTGTGTTTATTTCAGTGCTGTCACACTGAATCTGGTCAGATTATGAGGAGAGAAAAAGATGCCCTCAAATGTCATGGATATTTCTGCCCAGAATGCTTTTTGTGCCTTGCGAAGAAATATGTAATTTCTATATGGAGTGGTAATTTTTGTTTTGCTCTGATCTACTTGGTTTTGGCATTTTTAGATTCGTCTTGTTTTCCTCTTTACTTTGATGTATAATTTGTGGTGTCTCTAGATAACGTTGGCAAATTCGATTTTGAATTTTAGCTAAAATAGCGACTTTTTGTGATAAATCTTTACTTTGGCTCATGGGCAAGGAAATACTGATATTGGTGGCAGTTTCATTGGTGATGTGTGTTTATTTCAGTGCTGTCACACTGAATCTGGTCAGATTAAGAGGAGAGAAAAAGATGCCCTCAAATGTCATGGATATTTCTGCCCAGAATGCTTTTTGTGCCTTGCGAAGAAATATGTAATTTCTATATGGAGTGGTAATTTTTGTTTTGCTCTGATCTACTTGGTTTTGGCATTTTTAGATTCGTCTTGTTTTCCTCTTTACTTTGATGTATAATTTGTGGTGTCTCTAGTTAACGTTGGCAAATTCGATTTTGAATTTTAGCTAAAATGTTAAGTTTTATGTCAAGGGCTAGACTGGGGGAACTCTTTTTGGGAGAAAGGAAACAGGGTCTTTTCTTTTAACACATATGATTTATTACAGATATGATTTATTACAGATTTGATTTATTATAGAATTGTAGCGAACTGATACATTAAAAATACTATTTCTTTCAATCGTCATCCTCAGTGATTGACAGTCCATCTTCATCGTCTTCAGCTGAACTCTCATCTTCTTCTGTTTCTTCCTCTTCCTCATCTTGTTCGTCTTCCGCTTTTTCTTCTTCCTCTTCTCCCTTTCCTTCTGTCTCCTCTTCCTGGTCCTCCTCTGAATCTTCATTTGTTGCAGAGTCTCTGATTCCCTTTTTCAGAATTTCAAATGCAGCTCTGATATCCCTCTCGTTTTTCCGTGGTGCTACTTTGGTCTCGTGCCCGATGACAACCATAGCTTCCGCTAAGATGTCCACAACCATTTTCAGGACCTCATTGCTGCTCAGAATGGACTCTACCTTGTCGGGCACGTGCTGCAGAACTCGGTCTGCGTTCACAACGCGCGTCCCGGCGCAAGTCAGGTTGTTGACGGCTATCATCGCCTTGGTGCCTCTCTTCTCGTTCTGGTTTACATCCTTTGTGTGGCACAGTGCGATGTGCTCCCGGATGTCTTTGGGCATGTTGGCCAGAAAGTAACAGTACGGGCAGCGGCGGGTAGGTTTTCTGCCCTGGAACAAGAAATAGAAAATAACAAATTAGGATAAAAAAATTCAGTTGCAATCGATCGAGTCATAAGATGGCTGGATGTAAGTTTACGAACCTTACTTTCCTTCGCCATGAGAGTAGTTGGCATCGACCTGTAAGCTGCCAGCTGGTTTTGAGTCATGTTATGTCTTGGCTGGCTTTTTTGAAGCATCCTTTTCTGGAAAAGTAAAAAACAATACGAGCATTAGTAACAGAAACATATCTGACAAAAAGAAACAACCAAAAACGAGCTAAAATAGTAATGCACACATAAAAACTAATTACAACTTAAACATACCTCACTGGCGGTCATCTCTCCCTTCAACTCATTAACCTTTGATTTTTTCTGAACTGGCGTAGTCCCGATTGAGTCTCGCCCTTCGGCTGATTTGCCGTACGGACTCCCTTTGGTTGCCAGCTCATGAAGCTGAAAAAGGGACACAAAATTAGAACGTGCACTGAAACAACCATTTGTTATGAAAATATAAAATTAATGTTGTCGAAACCTTACTTTTCGTTTGAGTGGCGACTGCATGGCGGCCTCAGTTTGTCTGACAGTGGCGGCCTTGTTGGCGGGACTCTTGACCGTCTTACGGATTCGCTCTTTCTCATCGGCCATGAAAAGGTTCCTCTTCAACCTTTCCAGCTCCAGCTCCCGTTCAATCAATTTCAGCTTCAGTGCGAGATCCTGTAAACACAATAAAAGAAAATTTAGAAAAAAATGGGTCCAAGTGTTTTACCGAAAAACTCGTGTAACGAACGAGCTGAATCTTACCTTGGCAGATCCGCTCTCCTTCGACTTCCTCCTTTTGGAAGACGTGGATTCTTTCTTTGGGAGGTGTCCACTCTCGTCCTTCTGAAAAAGAAAAGAAAAAAAAAATAGCACGCATTATACGATAATATCTGAATCAGTGGCACTCTCCTCAGGCCCCCATAGTCACCTGGGTTAGCACGTGGACGCCGTCATCCAGGTCGTCTTCCTCCAGTACGACAACCGGGCTGTCGTCCTGGTCCCCGTGTGGTTGTGGGGAATCAGCGCCAGTCTTTGCGGCCTTTCCCAGCTCGGACTGGAAGGAAACAGAATAAAACAACGTTAGGTTGATACTGAAAGTGTCTATGAGGAGGTAGGAAGCCACCCACCCAAAATCGTCCCTTTTCTGATTCAACCCTCCCCTCCCCCTTTCTTCTTTCGAGTTCCCCAGACAGAAAGTAACATAACTGAATCGTCCCCCTGACTTACAATCTTTTCTGCTACACGACAACACAGCCTATCACTGCGGTGGACCAGCGGGTCCAGCTCGCAGTCCACAGCCAAATAACCCGCTACATCTCGGAGACAACGGATTGCCTGGTACATACAGGTCACGCAAAATTTCAATTAAAATGGATAATGACGATACCGTAGGCGGCGCTCTTTGAGAGCGGAGCCGCCACCGGTAACAGAGAGGAAATGGCACGAAGAAACGGCGTCATGACGCCCTGATGGCCACCTAACCAAAGTTGGAGGGAAGGACCACTTTTTGCACAAAACAGCGGCGTCCGGGCGCCCAGCGCAAGACTTAGCCCACGAAATACATCGCCTGGACGGGGAATAGCTAGGCGAGTGCACTAGAAACGTTCAGTCATTGTAGAAAACTGATCGCGAGAGAAAATTTGAAAAATATGACCACTAGGGGGAAGTGGAGGGTGGCCAGCCGGCACGGCTGGCGTCCCACCGTTAACCCCATATAAACAGCACACGGATCAACGCGGCTCTAGGTAACAGCCCAGCACGAAACAGCGCGGTCATGTACTAGATAAAATATTTCCCTTTGAACACCTAACGCAATAGACAGAGCACGGCGGCAACACACAGGGTCACACTGGAAGCGACTTACCTCGGCCTCCGTTCCTTTGGACCTGGCTACTTCGCAGAATTTCTCAATTACTGCCGGCGACTTCTTTAGCAGCTGACCTCCTCTGAAGGCCCCTTCTTCTTCTAGAAACGTCTTACCGCGCTTGGCCGACATTTCTATCTTCTAGCACACTGGCACTCGAAACAGCAAGAGGGACGCGCGTCTGACCTGCTGGGAGGGCGACACCGAACTGACGGGCCGGCAGCAGCCTGCCGCTGCCTGCACCGCCGCTGCCTGGAACAGCCGCTGTTGCCAGCTCGGTCGGGGCGACGCTGCGCGCTGATTGGCTAGCGGGGTCACCGAATGTTCCTCAACGCGATCCGACGGCAGCCGAAACAGGGTGTTCCAGCACGTCTGCGACCCGGCCCGAGCAAAATTGTCAGGAAAACTAAAACTGTAAAATCGAAAGGAGACTGTGCGCTATTTGGCTGACAGGATTTAATAAAAAAAAGGAATTTCCACGCACCCTACCGGATTCAGGCAGGCAGTCGATTCCGCGCTCGCGGTAAAATTCCGAATCGGGACGATAGTAAAACCGACTGCCGGAAACCTTGCTGAATCGGCCGTTCTCGTCTCCTAAATCAGTGTTCCTAATTCAGTCATTTTCACTTAAGAGCGGCATTTACCTTTCAGAAATCGCCTTTAGGCGCGAGCGAAGCGAGCGCGGTCCGGCAGTATTTAAAGACGCTGTTTTAGCCGAAGTGAGACCGATTTCCCAAATCGGTAGCAGTGCTAAACCAGGCCGTCCTCGAGGCTGACGCGAGAGGAAGGACCAGGACAGCCAGGCATGTCGCAGTGCTCAGGCCGGGTGGTCGGCGGCATCTTGATTCAGGCGAAGCTGCTCGCCACCGTGTCCGGAGTCGGGCCCGGCACGGCGGCCGCGGCGCGCCCCGCGGGGCCGTGCGGCGAAGCTCTTGCTGTTTCAGGTCGAGCTGGTTCTCATCGTGGCCGGAGTGGAGGCCCGCCCGGCGCCAGGCCAGCCGCCGTGCCCGGCGCGGCCGGGGTGGCGGTCTAGGCCATGCCGAGTTTTTCGTCCGTCTCGGCGTCTCCCCGGCCAGGCCGAGCCGGGGACTTGTGCGTGGTCGTCACTGTTGTTCCTATTTTAGGTAATGAAGGCCGAGTCCGTGGCTGGAGTCGAGGCCCGCCCGGCGCGGCGGCCGCGGCGCGCCCCGCGGGGCCGTGCGGCAAAGCTCTTGCTGTTTCAGGTCGAGCTGGTTCTCATCGTGGCCGGAGTGGAGGCCCGCCCGGCGCCAGGCCAGCCGCCGTGCCCGGCGCGGCCGGGGTGGCGGTCCAGGCCATGCCGAGTTTGTCGTCCGTCTCGGCGTCTCCCCGGCCAGGCCGAGCCGGGGACTTGTGCGTGGTCGTCACTGTTGTTCCTATTTTAGGTAATGAAGACCGAGTCCGTGGCTGGAGTCGAGGCCCGCCCGGCGCGGCGGCCGCGGCGCGCCCCGCGGGGCCGTGCGGCGAAGCTCTTGCTGTTTCAGGTCGAGCTGGTTCTCATCGTGGCCGGAGTGGAGGCCCGCCCGGCGCCAGGCCAGCCGCCGTGCCCGGCGCGGCCGGGGTGGCGGTCTAGGCCATGCCGAGTTTGTCGTCCGTCTCGGCGTCTCCCCGGCCAGGCCGAGCCGGGGACTTGTGCGTGGTCGTCACTGTTGTTCCTATTTTAGGTAATGAAGGCCGAGTCCGTGGCTGGAGTCGAGGCCCGCCCGGCGCGGCGGCCGCGGCGCGCCCCGCGGGGCCGTGCGGCAAAGCTCTTGCTGTTTCAGGTCGAGCTGGTTCTCATCGTGGCCGGAGTGGAGGCCCGCCCGGCGCCAGGCCAGCCGCCGTGCCCGGCGCGGCCGGGGTGGCGGTCCAGGCCATGCCGAGTTTGTCGTCCGTCTCGGCGTCTCCCCGGCCAGGCCGAGCCGGGGACTTGTGCGTGGTCGTCACTGTTGTTCCTATTTTAGGTAATGAAGGCCGAGTCCGTGGCTGGAGTCGAGGCCCGCCCGGCGCGGCGGCCGCGGCGCGCCCCGCGGGGCCGTGCGGCAAAGCTCTTGCTGTTTCAGGTCGAGCTGGTTCTCATCGTGGCCGGAGTGGAGGCCCGCCCGGCGCCAGGCCAGCCGCCGTGTCCGGCGCGGCCGGGGTGGCGGTCCAGGCCATGCCGAGTTTTTCGTCCGTCTCGGCGTCTCCCCGGCCAGGCCGAGCCGGGGACTTGTGCGTGGTCGTCACTGTTGTTCCTATTTTAGGTAATGAAGACCGAGTCCGTGGCTGGAGTCGAGGCCCGCCCGGCGCGGCGGCCGCGGCGCGCCCCGCGGGGCCGTGCGGCGAAGCTCTTGCTGTTTCAGGTCGAGCTGGTTCTCATCGTGGCCGGAGTGGAGGCCCGCCCGGCGCCAGGCCAGCCGCCGTGTCCGGCGCGGCCGGGGTGGCGGTCCAGGCCATGCCGAGTTTTTCGTCCGTCTCGGCGTCTCCCCGGCCAGGCCGAGCCGGGGACTTGTGCGTGGTCGTCACTGTTGTTCCTATTTTAGGTAATGAAGACCGAGTCCGTGGCTGGAGTCGAGGCCCGCCCGGCGCGGCGGCCGCGGCGCGCCCCGCGGGGCCGTGCGGCGAAGCTCTTGCTGTTTCAGGTCGAGCTGGTTCTCATCGTGGCCGGAGTGGAGGCCCGCCCGGCGCCAGGCCAGCCGCCGTGCCCGGCGCGGCCGGGGTGGCGGTCCAGGCCATGCCGAGTTTTTCGTCCGTCTCGGCGTCTCCCCGGCCAGGCCGAGCCGGGGACTTGTGCGTGGTCGTCACTGTTGTTCCTATTTCAGGTAATGACGGCCGAGTCCGTGGCTGGAGTCGACACCTGGCCTCTTCGGCCAAGGGGTTTGGGTCCGCTGGATGCTTCTATCCTATCCCATATTAATGCGTTATTGCTGATTAGAGACTGGTTAGGTTAGGTTAGGTTAGGTTAGGTTAGGTTAGGTTAGGTTAGGTTAGGTTAGGTTAGGTTAGGTTAGGTTAGGTTAGGTTAGGTTAGGTTAGGTTAGGTTAGGTTAGGTTAGGTTAGGTTAGGTTAGGTTAGGTTAGGTTAGGTTAGGTTAGGTTAGGTTAGGTTAGGTTAGGTTAGGTTAGGTTAGGTTAGGTTAGGTTAGGTTAGGTTAGGTTAGGTTAGGTTAGGTTAGGTTAGGTTAGGTTAGGTTAGGTTAGGTTAGGTTAGGTTAGGTTAGGTTAGGTTAGGTTAGGTTAGGTTAGGTTAGGTTAGGTTAGTTGGGGATAGGATGGGATGGGGTGAGGTTAGGTTTGTTGGGGACAGGATGGGATGGGGTGAGGCGACAAGGACAGTGAGTGGTTGAAAGACAGGAGTGTTAGGCACATGGTTTCAGGGTGGTTTTTGGCAAGAAATTGAATGGAGATGGAGCGAAAGTGATCAGAGTCAAGTTCAGGAAGTTTTTAAGAAACAGAGGAATTTAAGAAGTGGGACAAGGATGAGAAGGAGCGAAAATGAAAAGAATTGAAAAGAGTTGTATGGTAGGATGACAAGAGAGAAAGTGATCAGATTCAAGAAAAGACGAAAAAGAAGAATCGTGAAGTGCAAAAGCAAATGAATTGTGTAAAGGGTGAGAGGGAGAAGAGAGAGCGGAAGGATGACAGAAGGAAACAGATGAAGAGAAAGTTGAAAGCAAAAGAATTATAATGAAGTGATGACAAGAAACAGGAAAAAAGAAATAGAGTTGGAAAATCGAAGTACGAGATGAATAGGTTTGGTTAGTTTGGTTTGTTTTATGTAGTTAAGAATAAAATTGGATTGGATATGGAAGGAAGAGACGTTGAGGAGACAAGAACAGAGTGTGGCACAAGGATTCGGTGTAGTTTTTGGCAAGAAATTGAATGGAGATGGAACGGAAGTGATCAGAGTTATGGGGAGGAAGTTATAAAGAAACACAGGAAGTCAGGAAGTGTGAGAAGGATCACAAGGAGGAAAAATGAAAAGAAATAACAAGAGTTGTATGAAGGATGACAAGAGAGAAAGAGATGCTATTGAAGAAAATCAAAAAGAGGAGAATTGTGTGAAGTGTAAAAGGAAATGAATTTGGAAAATGAGAAGTACGAGAAAAATTGGTTTTGTTTTGTTGAGGCGCATTGCAAGGAGTCATGACAAGAGACATAAAGAGGCGTCAGAAGAAACATTGAAAGAAACATATCAAGTTGTGGAAAAAAATCGGGAGCATTGCATGAATAGGTTTTGTTAGTTTGGTTTGTTTTGATGAGGCGTATGTTTTATCAAGAATGAATAAGACACATGAATCACAGGGCACATGAATGAGAAAGTGATGTAAGAAGATTTCAAATTTGAAATGAAATTGAAGAGTGTTAATAAGTGTTAACAAGGTGAGGAGGGATGGATTATTATTATGTCTTGGGTAGTCATCAAAAGAATGTTTCAATGTCAAGTTAACACATCACATGAAGGGACATCACAAAAATGATGATGATTTGAGGTGCATGACGAAAACACATCAATGATCAATGAAAGAGAGATGAGGTCAAATCAATCAAAGGAAAGGGGGGCCAATATGCTTCCTTCTTTGCATTGGGACTGCCTTAAAGGCCAAAGGGCTGCACTAAAGGCCAAAAGGCTGCTTTCTTCGCATTGGGACTGCCTTAAAGGCCAAAGGGCTGCACTCAAGGCCAAAAGGCTGCAGTAAAGGCCAAAAGGCTGCACTCAAGGCCAAAAGGCTGCAGTAAAGGCCAAAAGGCTGCTCAGTGTCGCCAATTTAACCGCCGGGCAGGTGGGGAGGTGGGCGCCTGCGGCGCTAAGTCCCGCTTTTTAGGTAAGGTGCAAAAATTGGCATGCAGGAAGGAAGGGAAGTCCCAACATTTGCAGAAAAAGGTGAATTTCGAATCCACCCCGATTAGGTGAGGTTAGTAGATTTTGGTTTAGCGAGGAGTTTGAAAGTGAGGAGGAACAATTTCCTGCAAAAATTTGAATTGTTCAGAGACGAATGTAATTATTTAAATAGTTAATCCTTTTTTTTTATTTTCGTAAGGTTGGTACATGGTTGGTACTTCGGATAGATGGCTGTGGCTTGCCAGTTGAGGTGTGGTCACTATCATGGCGTCATTGTTGCCCTCTGGTGAAAACCGAAAAAGAAAGCTGGTGTCCTTTCTGGACGGCAGTAGCAGTGAGGGTGATGGTGAGGATACGTCGTCGTCGTCTGGCGATTCAGACGATGAAGATTGCCTGTTTGCTGTGAAGAATGGTGAGCACTGGTGCTGTCTAGAAAAGCTAGGTTAGGTTGCTATTTAGAAATGTGGCTGTGCTCATTTCCAATGCCTGTTGTCGTGGCTAGATGTTGGTGAAAAGGAAAAAAACCATGACCTGGACAAGACGAGTGGACGGTTGGAGTTTTTAATTGCCGGGCTGAACTCTGTGGCTGATGCAGAGGTGCCCCATGCTGGTCCGATCACTGTCGACAGCTATGGCGTGGACACACCATCACCGTCTGATCTTCCTTGCCAAATCCAAGATGATGAAGAAGTTGCAATTGAAGGCACTCTGAGTAAGTTGTATTGTTGGTGTAATTCAGATCAAGCGGCTTGGTCTTAGCCCGTCCCGACACGTTTCGGTAGAAACGTACAGGAGCCGGGTTCATAGTCTTGATGCCGACTGTTTGTTAGGTTAGGTTCGTTCGTTCGGACGGAAGTCTGTTCTCTGACTTGTCGTTTACACAGAAACTTGAAATGTGGACGATAGACTCCTTTTATGGTGTAAATAAACGTACGGTGGCAACAATTTTCAAATTTTGCCGCGTTTGTTAAATTCCTTTCTTATATCCTCCTAGGTTAGGTAAGGTTAGGTTAGGTTAGGTTAGGTTAGGTTAGGTTAGGTTATCCTAACAAAGTGTCGTCCCGGCGCACATTATGTGCGCCCAGGTGCCCCGTCGTATGACTCGCGGCGAGTATATGACTCCGTCATGTGGAAGGGGGGCGTGGCGCAGGGGATGCCGTTGTCATGTCTGTATGACAATGCCATAATGTGTCTAAATCATGTAGACATGACAAAACCATATTATGATAAAATCATATTTTCTCCTTAAGGCGCGGAATAAGAGGGGGGAAGGGCCTTTCGTCGCGCGAAGCGCGACCGGCCGGCGTAAAAAGGGGGTACGCGGATTCGCCAGGATTGAGTGAGCGGTGACGGCCGCGGGGGTGGGTGAAATCGCGTGGTGGGAAGGGCACGCAGCGAGGCGGCGGTG
>CM049604.1:11116422-11132061 GCA_026979955.1 Megalurothrips usitatus
CGCGGCCGTCGCCACTGAGACAACACACGCAGGACTCGCGTACCCCCACTTGTGCGCCGGCCGGTCGCGCTGCGCGCGACGAGGGCCCCTGTCCCCCCTCATCTTGCGCCCCGTAAGAAAAAATATGACTTTGTCATATCATGAGTTTTTAATAATATTATGACAAATACACATATGACGGGCTCATAAAAATATGACGCTCGCACGCACCGCACCGCTTCGTCTCTAAGTCCCGCTCTCGCGAGCGCCCCGCCCCCGTCTCGCACCCTCGCGCTCGGTGAGCCGGCTCGCGCACGCGCCTCATCGGCACGCCCGCCCGCGTACTTGCACGGCCGGCAGCACGCACTCGTCGCACCACTGTCACCTCGCAAGGACGAGCCAGGATACGAAGAACGCACGCCCGCGTTCTCTCGCGGCCGGCGCCACTGAGACAACACACGCAGGACTCGCGTACCCCCACTTGTGCGCCGGCCGGTCGCGCTGCGCGCGACGAGGGC
Organism: Megalurothrips usitatus; assembly: GCA_026979955.1. Classification (NCBI taxonomy): domain Eukaryota; kingdom Metazoa; phylum Arthropoda; class Insecta; order Thysanoptera; family Thripidae; genus Megalurothrips; species Megalurothrips usitatus. Next base: position 11,116,920 of record CM049604.1, read on the forward strand.
CCCTCTCCCCCCTCTACTTGCGCCCCGTAAGAGAAAATATGACTTTGTCATATCATGAGTTTTTAATAATATTATGACAAACACATATATGACGGGCTCATAAAGCTATGACGCACGCTTGGATCGCTGCCGTCCCCACGCGGTACACTTATGCCCGTGCTTACGAGACGCGGAGATGGGCTTCCGGCGCACGCGCCAAGTCAAACGAGTACGTGAGCGAGGCCTTCCTATTCGGTTTACCTGCCGGCCTTGCGCGTGCACCCGGTTATCTCCTTTCCTTGTACATAATGGCATGTCTAAATCATAGGCTTTGGCATCATACACTTCGGTTACATCTAACCTATGTTCCCGATGTTGCCTTCATACTTACGAATTCCAAATAATCTCCATCCTGCCAGAATGGTTTTGCCGTGAACCTTGGCGTGAAGTCATAGCTGAGACGTTCTGCGTTCTCGTGAAGGATCGTCATGATCGGATGATGGTGTGATGTACTACTCCACGTGCGCGTACCGGAAGTGTTGACATCTGCTAGTCTGTTCTAATCGGCCCCTTTCAGAGGGCGCTGTCGTCAATAAGCTTCCCACGGCCATTAATCGCAATACACAGGCACCGCCTTGTATAGCAAAGAAACGCAATGTGAATCGATGGGAACGGAGTTGTTGGTTAGGGACATTTCCGTCTAGGTTCATTTCCGTCTACGTTAGCCTACAGCGCACACGTGTGTTCACTCCTGGATTTGCGTACTATGGATTCCGACTCGTCTGCAAGCCCGCTGGTATGTTCTCCCGGATGCGCCACTGCGACGGACGCTGCGGTCAGTGACCAGGACTCGGGAGGTTAGAGTGATATGAGAGGACTTGATTAACAGGCTGTCGTGGACCTCTGCGGGGACAGTTCCTCCCAGACGGATGAGGATGTAACCGTAATGGATGACTCAGGAGTCGCGGCGAGCCCCAAGTCCGCACAGGCCGCTTCGTTCGTGGTCACGGATATAAAGGTACGCGTGGCTTAGCATATGTATTTATCATATACATATGATTTTACTCCTAATACATGTTCTGCGCAGGACCGCGAAGAGAGCAGCGTTCAGCGGCCAAAGAGAGCGAAAGCTACCGTCCTGAAGCCTGTTCGTAGCTCCACAGTCAAGCGGAAGGACAGGTCAGAGGTTGGTATGACAGTGCCTTAAACTTATGACTTTCACATAGTTCTATGCTTTACGCATGCTCTCTTCGTTTGATAGGCTGCGCGCGTTTGTCCACGATGTGGGGCTCACTCATATTCTATAAGAGCATTGAAGGGACATTTGTTCTCTGCACATTATGATTTTGTCACGAAAATGAGTGGTCCGGCAATCAAAAATCAGATATTTTGGCGAAGCAAACGCGGTGTCCGCAGAGTGTCCTGGGATGCTCTGGAGGAGGTACTGTCAGAGTTTACTCTCTCGCGTGCATCGCACCGATGTGTTGTCCGGGTGCTGGAGAAGGTTCTATCCCTCTGTCTTGTTCGAATCGGGCCGGATCTCGAGTAGACAACGTAACATGTGAGGATATGTTTTTTTCATATTTCTTAGGCTCAATATGAACAATTCATAATTTTATGTCCGTATCCTCACAGCGCAAGAAGCTGCTGTGCCCACTCTGCGACCACGTCGGGACAAGGCTCTACCGCATGCGCACGCACGCTACGTCGAAGCACCGCGTTCCTGTCTCGGGGCCGTCCATGCTACGTTACACGACGCACTGCAACATGATGTCCAAGTCCGGCTGGCGCAGAACGACGAAAAGGAAGGTATTTGCTCTCATGGGCGCAAGGGCGAGGTCGGATTCCCATCTGCGGACCGTGCAGCGTGTGCTGCATGGACACATGATTTCAATGACCAGTTCGAAGCGGAACTATGATGAAGTCATGCCACAAGCGAAACGTCCGGTCCTACAGCAGTCCGTCCTGCGCGAGCGAGTCCCAATGAAAGTGTTATTTGATACACTTAACGTAGCGAATGCACGGAGCCGACTTACGAGAGCACTCCCACTGGCCTACAAGGCAGAAGAGACCGAGCGGGGACACGTCTCGCCTGCGGGGATCCATGCGCACGCACGGATGGTCCAAACCTTTCTCAGTTGGTGTGAAGGCCACAAGAACTATGACAACGACATAGAAGCTGTGCTATGTACTGAAGCGCCATGCGAGTTCGTGAACGCTCTGACGCGGTGCGTTAAGCCCCACACAGCTAGGAACTACTGTGCCGCAATGCTTTCCTTCCTGGCGTCCGCCTCCACACAGCCCGCAGTCTCAGGCTTTTTCAAGGGAGTTTCAAGTCTCCGAAGCAAGATCGAGAGCGCTGCTAATGAGTGGACAAGACTTAAACGAATCAACGATCGCCAGGCGAGACAGACGCAGCTCCAGAGAGTGCGTGGTGGCTGTTTTTCAAACGCCCCTATTAAATTGACATTGGATTATGTCACTGTCATATTACGAAGATATGATAGAGTCATAAATGTTTCCTGCGCGGGCGAAGTGTGTGATGAAGTCTTCATATCTGAACTGCAAGGAGTGCTGTGCTGTCTACTCGCTTTGCACGGTGCGCGACTGTGCACTGCACTTAACATGACTGTGGACGAAGCACTGCAGGCTGCTCGATGCAGCGGACGCTACGTTGTACGGATCCAGCGTCACAAAACGTCGCGGTACAGTGGGCCTGCTGCACTGGCTCTGCCTCCAGGACAGTACAGAGTGCTTGAGTTTCTAGCCAGGCATCGCATGGCCAAGGGCAGCCAACAGGTTATCGTGGCACCGACAGGAAACGCAAGCAGAGTGTTGTTCGCCGGACTTAATGAATTTATCATGCAGAGAGGGCTGTGCAGTGTGTCCGTTACCTTCAATCTGATACGCAAGACGATTCACAGCAATGAGTTTCTCATCGGTTCGAAGACTGACCGCACGGAGCAAGCGGTCAGCACCTATCTATGTCACGGTAGAAGCGTCACATCGCTACACTACACATTTAGAAGTGACCGTTCTGTAGCAGCCGAGGCCACCGTCGTGGAGTCGATCGTCGCCACGCTAGCCGCACTGGATCTTGTCCGAGACGGGCTGGTGAAATTGCCTCCACACAATGCAGGTTCGTGTTGAAACAATTATGTTAAATTCATATATGGTTTTATCATAATTTTTATATCTGCATGTCCCTGGTTTCAGAGCACTTTCCGACTGCAGCCGAGCTACTGGCCAATTTACAATCATCGTGGCCGTATGCCAGGGTCCTCTCGCTGCCGCCGTCCCTCCACAACGCAGCGCACCAAGAGGTTCTGTGCTACTGGACTGAGAAGAACCAAGACTTGATGGTTAAGCAAATCAAGTCTGCCATCGGCCAACCCATCGTACGAGCTAAGCTGGATGACTACCTCATGCGACTACCTGCACCTTGGAAGCACCACAGCCTAACACTCAGAGACTGCGTTCTTCAGACCTAACCAATATTGTAAAGTCATAAATAAATAACATACCGATGTATTGCAACAGTTTCATTTAACCTATTCCAACCTCGACGCGCGCGCGCTCCGCTCTCTATGACTTTATCATATATGACGAAGCCATACGCCCTCGCACGCACTCCGCGCGGGGTATGCACGGACGGCAGGTCTCTCGGGCACGCACGGAGTATTCGCGACCCACGCCACACGCCGCGTTCCAGTCCAAGTCCCGCGGCTCCAGCCAGGACGCACGCGAGGCCGCCCCGGCTGCCCGCGGCCGGCCCGCCGTGCCCCGCCAACACCGCCGCCTCGCTGCGTGCCCTTCCCACCACGCGATTTCACCCACCCCCGCGGCCGTCACCGCTCACTCAATCCTGGCGAATCCGCGTACCCCCTTTTCACGCCGGCCGGTCGCGCTTCGCGCGACGAAAGGCCCTTCCCCCCTCTTATTCCGCGCCTTAAGGAAAAAATATGATTTTATCATAATATGGTTTTGTCATGTCTACATGATTTAGACACATTATGGCATTGTCATACAGACATGACAACGGCATCCCCTGCGCCACGCCCCCCTTCCACATGACGGAGTCATATACTCGCCGCGAGTCATACGACGGGGCACCTGGGCGCACATAATGTGCGCCGGGACGACACTTTGTTAGGATAACCTATCCCAACCGCGACGCGCGCGCGCTCCGCTCTCTATGACTTTATCATATATGACGAAGCCATACGCCCTCGCACGCACTCCGCGCGGGGTATGCACGGACGGCAGGTCTCTCGGGCACGCACGGAGTATTCGCGACCCACGCCACACGCCGCGTTCCAGTCCAAGTCCCGCGGCTCCAGCCAGGACGCACGCGAGGCCGCCCCGGCTGCCCGCGGCCGGCCCGCCGTGCCCCGCCAACACCGCCGCCTCGCTGCGTGCCCTTCCCACCACGCGATTTCACCCACCCCCGCGGCCGTCACCGCTCACTCAATCCTGGCGAATCCGCGTACCCCCTTTTCACGCCGGCCGGTCGCGCTTCGCGCGACGAAAGGCCCTTCCCCCCTCTTATTCCGCGCCTTAAGGAGAAAATATGATTTTATCATAATATGGTTTTGTCATGTCTACATGATTTAGACACATTATGGCATTGTCATACAGACATGACAACGGCATCCCCTGCGCCACGCCCCCCTTCCACATGACGGAGTCATATACTCGCCGCGAGTCATACGACGGGGCACCTGGGCGCACATAATGTGCGCCGGGACGACACTTTGTTAGGATAACCTATCCCAACCGCGACGCGCGCGCGCTCCGCTCTCTATGACTTTATCATATATGACGAAGCCATACGCCCTCGCACGCACTCCGCGCGGGGTATGCACGGACGGCAGGTCTCTCGGGCACGCACGGAGTATTCGCGACCCACGCCACACGCCGCGTTCCAGTCCAAGTCCCGCGGCTCCAGCCAGGACGCACGCGAGGCCGCCCCGGCTGCCCGCGGCCGGCCCGCCGTGCCCCGCCAACACCGCCGCCTCGCTGCGTGCCCTTCCCACCACGCGATTTCACCCACCCCCGCGGCCGTCACCGCTCACTCAATCCTGGCGAATCCGCGTACCCCCTTTTCACGCCGGCCGGTCGCGCTTCGCGCGACGAAAGGCCCTTCCCCCCTCTTATTCCGCGCCTTAAGGAGAAAATATGATTTTATCATAATATGGTTTTGTCATGTCTACATGATTTAGACACATTATGGCATTGTCATACAGACATGACAACGGCATCCCCTGCGCCACGCCCCCCTTCCACATGACGGAGTCATATACTCGCCGCGAGTCATACGACGGGGCACCTGGGCGCACATAATGTGCGCCGGGACGACACTTTGTTAGGATAACCTATCCCAACCGCGACGCGCGCGCGCTCCGCTCTCTATGACTTTATCATATATGACGAAGCCATACGCCCTCGCACGCACTCCGCGCGGGGTATGCACGGACGGCAGGTCTCTCGGGCACGCACGGAGTATTCGCGACCCACGCCACACGCCGCGTTCCAGTCCAAGTCCCGCGGCTCCAGCCAGGACGCACGCGAGGCCGCCCCGGCTGCCCGCGGCCGGCCCGCCGTGCCCCGCCAACACCGCCGCCTCGCTGCGTGCCCTTCCCACCACGCGATTTCACCCACCCCCGCGGCCGTCACCGCTCACTCAATCCTGGCGAATCCGCGTACCCCCTTTTCACGCCGGCCGGTCGCGCTTCGCGCGACGAAAGGCCCTTTCCCCCCTCTTATTCCGCGCCTTAAGGAGAAAATATGATTTTATCATAATATGGTTTTGTCATGTCTACATGATTTAGACACATTATGGCATTGTCATACAGACATGACAACGGCATCCCCTGCGCCACGCCCCCCTTCCACATGACGGAGTCATATACTCGCCGCGAGTCATACGACGGGGCACCTGGGCGCACATAATGTGCGCCGGGACGACACTTTGTTAGGATAACCTATCCCAACCGCGACGCGCGCGCGCTCCGCTCTCTATGACTTTATCATATATGACGAAGCCATACGCCCTCGCACGCACTCCGCGCGGGGTATGCACGGACGGCAGGTCTCTCGGGCACGCACGGAGTATTCGCGACCCACGCCACACGCCGCGTTCCAGTCCAAGTCCCGCGGCTCCAGCCAGGACGCACGCGAGGCCGCCCCGGCTGCCCGCGGCCGGCCCGCCGTGCCCCGCCAACACCGCCGCCTCGCTGCGTGCCCTTCCCACCACGCGATTTCACCCACCCCCGCGGCCGTCACCGCTCACTCAATCCTGGCGAATCCGCGTACCCCCTTTTCACGCCGGCCGGTCGCGCTTCGCGCGACGAAAGGCCTTTCCCCCCTCTTATTCCGCCCCTTAAGGAAAAAATATGATTTTATCATAATATGGTTTTGTCATGTCTACATGATTTAGACACATTATGACATCGTCATACTGGCATGACAACGGAACGTATGTGCGAATAACAACGAATGTCTCAAGGAACAAAAGAAACAAATTTATTTATAAATCAACTTCCACATCCGAGTCGGATTCCTTCTCCCTGGCCGGCGGGCGTCTGCCATCCTGAAGCCTGCGACAGGAAAACGATATGGGTAAGTCATTGCTGTGCTTTCTGTAGAAAAATATGATAATGCCATAAAATTGTTATTTTGCTTACAGTTTTTTGAAGGTGGCCGAGACAGAAACCACGCGGCGTTCTCCTGAATATTCATCTCCCACGAAGACAAGTGACTCCGCCAAACAGCGGTGTATTGCCCGTCGGGCCAAGCGTGACTGCCTTGGCGTCAAGTTAGCCTCCTCTTCGAGCTCCCTTATGTGCGGTGCAATGCGAGTCGCTTCAGAGACAATCCTAGAGCCGCGTCGGCAGAGGTTTTCCATCATCTGCTGGGCGGAGATGAGCCCATCAATTTCTTGGCTTACTTCCTCTTTGTGTACTCGCTTTACGTGGTCTGTCACGATTGAGCGCTGAAAAGAGATGAAGTAGCAGTACGGGCACCTGGCTTCTGACGGCTGAGCTCGCCCTTTCTGCAAGAAAACAGGCGTGTAAGTAAAAGCACGTATGAGCACGTCATAAACTTAGAAAAATTCTAAGACGAATACATACTGGAGTGACGAAACCAAGTGCCGTGAGGGGCATATTCTTTGGAGTTGGCGGTTTCCGCGGTGTCGAAGGTCCAGGCTCACTTACTGCCCTGCGGCGCTTTGGTTCCTGGAGAACGAATAATAAAACAGGTAAGTATGGTATTATGATAAAAATGTGCTTTAGTAACTCTTTATATGAAATACTCACATTTGTTGAGTCTACTCGCTTTCTCTTCTTGCTCTCCCTCTGAGGAGGGACGAGCGGGATGGTCTCGACAGCGGCCGGGGTTGGCTCGTCCTCTGACCGCGGCGGCTCCTACAAACAAGACAATGCGAGTGAGTATGATTTTATCATGTATGCATGAGCTTAGAAATTAAATAACCAAATACTCACATCAGTTGATCTTTCACGCTTTCTCTTTTTTTTTTTGCTCTTGTTCTTTCCCTTCTCAGGAGTAGCAAGCAGCGGGATGGTCTCGACAGCGGCCAGTTCCGGGTCGTCCTGCTCTGACCTCGGCGGCTCCTAAATACAAGCCAAAGCGAGTTATTATGATGCAATCATGGATGTATGATCTTAGAAATTAAATAACCAAATACTCACATCAGTTGATCTTTCACGCTTTCTCTTCTTTTTTTTTCCCTTCTCGGGAGTAGGAAGCAGCGGGGCGTCCTCGACAGCGGCCAGTTCCGGGTCGCCCTGCTCTGACCTCGGCGGCTCCTAAATACAAGCCAAAGCGAGTTATTATGATGCAATCATGGATGTATGATCTTAGAAATTAAATAACCAAATACTCACATCATGCCTTCTCTTCTTTCTGCCCCTTTCAGGACTAGGTACGTTTGGGGCGGCCCCGGCAGCGGCCGGTTCCGGTTCCGGTTCGCCCTCTGACATTATCAGCTCCTGCTGTTCTTGCAGCTGGAGCTTGGCGGGCAACTCAGCCTGTAGACAAAAATATGTGTAAGTATTATAATTTATGACATAGTCATAAACGTCAAGAGACATATTAAACCTTACCTCACACCGTTGAAACCGTACCAAAGTCTCTACGGGCTTATCATTGTTTTTCTGTAACAGACAGTAATGATAAAACCATAAAACCATACTATAAACAAACTACCGGATACGGCGGAGCACTCACTTTAAGGCTAAAGTAGGCTGTTTCAGGTGTGGGGTCACTCTGGGTGAGGACTGCATCCGCCTCCCCGCCCCCAACGCCTGTCAGCATGTTGTCATCATCCTGCAATGAAAGGAAAAACACAACGTGAGCGTGAGCACACAACAAAATCACATTCGCGTCCGCCCCCGCACGGCCGACGTGAACACGCGCTGCCGGCGGCGGCCAATACAGAGTCACGACGCCGGCGCTCTCCGTAAACCCACGCACCACCGTCCTCTCGCAAGGACGAGCCAGGATACGAAGAACGCACGCGCAGGACGACCCGGCCCGCCGAGGCCCGCCGACACCGCCGCCTCGCCGCGGTCCCTTCCTACCACGCGAATTCACCCACCCCCGCGGCCGTCACCGCTGACTCAATCCTGGCGAATCCGCGTACCCCCTTTTTACGCCGGCCGGTCGCGCTTCGCGCGACGAAAGGCCCTTTCCCTACTCTTATTCCGCGCCTTAAGGAAAAAATATGACTTTGTCATAGTATGAGTTTTTCATAATATTATGACAAACACACATATGACGGGCTCATAAAGATATGACGCTCGCACGCACCGCACCGCTTCCTCTCTAAGTCCCGCTCTCGCGAGCGCCCCGCCCCCCTCTCGCACGCTCGCGCTCCGTGAGCCGGCTCGCGCCCGCGCCCCATCGGCACGCACGCGCGCGTACTCGCACGGCCGGCAGCACGCACTCGTCGCACCACCGTCCTCTCGCAAGGACGAGCCAGGATACGAAGAACGCACGCCCGCGTTCTACCACGGCCAGCAGGAGTGAGACAACAGGCGCCGATCCACGTTCTATACTTCGCCTGCACACGCACCTACGATAGCCATGTCCGTGAGACGCTCGCGAGGGCGGCAGCCCCCTCGCCAGGACGAGCCAGGATGCGGACCACGCACGCCCGCGTTCTCTCGCGGCCGGCGCCACTGAGACAACACACACAGGACTCGCGTTCCCCCCACTTCTGCGCCGGCCGGTCGCGCTGCGCGCGACGAGGGCCCCCGTCCCCCCTCTACTTCCGCCCCATAAGAAAAAATATGACTTTGTCATATGATGAGTTTTTCATAATATTATGACAAACACACATATGACGGGCTCATAGAGATATGACGCTCGCACGCACCGCACCGCTTCCTCTCTAAGTCCCGCTCTCGCGAGCGCCCCGCCCCCCTCTCGCACGCTCGCGCTCCGTGAGCCGGCTCGCGCCCGCGCCCCATCGGCACGCACGCGCGCGTACTCGCACGGCCGGCAGCACGCACTCGTCGCACCACCGTCCTCTCGCAAGGACGAGCCAGGATACGAAGAACGCACGCCCGCGTTCTACCACGGCCAGCAGGAGTGAGACAACAGGCGCCGATCCACGTTCTATACTTCGCCTGCACACGCACCTACGATAGCCATGTCCGTGAGACGCTCGCGAGGGCGGCAGCCCCCTCGCCAGGACGAGCCAGGATGCGGACCACGCACGCCCGCGTTCTCTCGCGGCCGGCGCCACTGAGACAACACACACAGGACTCGCGTTCCCCCCACTTCTGCGCCGGCCGGTCGCGCTGCGCGCGACGAGGGCCCCCGTCCCCCCTCTACTTCCGCCCCATAAGAAAAAATATGACTTTGTCATATGATGAGTTTTTCATAATATTATGACAAACACACATATGACGGGCTCATAAAGATATGACGCTCGCACGCACCGCACCGCTTCCTCTCTAAGTCCCGCTCTCGCGAGCGCCCCGCCCCCCTCTCGCACGCTCGCGCTCCGTGAGCCGGCTCGCGCCCGCGCCCCATCGGCACGCACGCGCGCGTACTCGCACGGCCGGCAGCACGCACTCGTCGCACCACCGTCCTCTCGCAAGGACGAGCCAGGATACGAAGAACGCACGCCCGCGTTCTACCACGGCCAGCAGGAGTGAGACAACAGGCGCCGATCCACGTTCTATACTTCGCCTGCACACGCACCTACGATAGCCATGTCCGTGAGACGCTCGCGAGGGCGGCAGCCCCCTCGCCAGGACGAGCCAGGATGCGGACCACGCACGCCCGCGTTCTCTCGCGGCCGGCGCCACTGAGACAACACACACAGGACTCGCGTTCCCCCCACTTCTGCGCCGGCCGGTCGCGCTGCGCGCGACGAGGGCCCCCGTCCCCCCTCTACTTCCGCCCCATAAGAAAAAATATGATTTTGTCATATCATGAGTTTTTAATAATATTATGACAAACACACATATGACGGGCTCATAAAGATATGACGCTCGCACGCACCGCACCGCTTCCTCTCTAAGTCCCGCTCTCGCGAGCGCCCCGCCCCCCTCTCGCACGCTCGCGCTCCGTGAGCCGGCTCGCGCCCGCGCCCCATCGGCACGCACGCGCGCGTACTCGCACGGCCGGCAGCACGCACTCGTCGCACCACCGTCCTCTCGCAAGGACGAGCCAGGATACGAAGAACGCACGCCCGCGTTCTACCACGGCCAGCAGGAGTGAGACAACAGGCGCCGATCCACGTTCTATACTTCGCCTGCACACGCACCTACGATAGCCATGTCCGTGAGACGCTCGCGAGGGCGGCAGCCCCCTCGCCAGGACGAGCCAGGATGCGGACCACGCACGCCCGCGTTCTCTCGCGGCCGGCGCCACTGAGACAACACACACAGGACTCGCGTTCCCCCCACTTCTGCGCCGGCCGGTCGCGCTGCGCGCGACGAGGGCCCCCGTCCCCCCTCTACTTCCGCCCCATAAGAAAAAATATGATTTTGTCATATCATGAGTTTTTAATAATATTATGACAAACACACATATGACGGGCTCATAAAGATATGACGCTCGCACGCACCGCACCGCTTCCTCTCTAAGTCCCGCTCTCGCGAGCGCCCCGCCCCCCTCTCGCACGCTCGCGCTCCGTGAGCCGGCTCGCGCCCGCGCCCCATCGGCACGCACGCGCGCGTACTCGCACGGCCGGCAGCACGCACTCGTCGCACCACCGTCCTCTCGCAAGGACGAGCCAGGATACGAAGAACGCACGCCCGCGTTCTACCACGGCCAGCAGGAGTGAGACAACAGGCGCCGATCCACGTTCTATACTTCGCCTGCACACGCACCTACGATAGCCATGTCCGTGAGACGCTCGCGAGGGCGGCAGCCCCCTCGCCAGGACGAGCCAGGATGCGGACCACGCACGCCCGCGTTCTCTCGCGGCCGGCGCCACTGAGACAACACACACAGGACTCGCGTTCCCCCCACTTCTGCGCCGGCCGGTCGCGCTGCGCGCGACGAGGGCCCCCGTCCCCCCTCTACTTCCGCCCCATAAGAAAAAATATGATTTTGTCATATCATGAGTTTTTAATAATATTATGACAAACACACATATGACGGGCTCATAAAGATATGACGCTCGCGCACGCACCGCACCGCTTCCTCTCTAAGTCCCGCTCTCGCGAGCGCCCCGCCCCCCTCTCGCACGCTCGCGCTCCGTGAGCCGGCTCGCGCCCGCGCCCCATCGGCACGCACGCGCGCGTACTCGCACGGCCGGCAGCACGCACTCGTCGCACCACCGTCCTCTCGCAAGGACGAGCCAGGATACGAAGAACGCACGCCCGCGTTCTACCACGGCCAGCAGGAGTGAGACAACAGGCGCCGATCCACGTTCTATACTTCGCCTGCACACGCACCTACGATAGCCATGTCCGTGAGACGCTCGCGAGGGCGGCAGCCCCCTCGCCAGGACGAGCCAGGATGCGGACCACGCACGCCCGCGTTCTCTCGCGGCCGGCGCCACTGAGACAACACACACAGGACTCGCGTTCCCCCCACTTCTGCGCCGGCCGGTCGCGCTGCGCGCGACGAGGGCCCCCGTCCCCCCTCTACTTCCGCCCCATAAGAAAAAATATGACTTTGTCATATCATGAGTTTTTAATAATATTATGACAAACACACATATGACGGGCTCATAAAGATATGACGCTCGCACGCACCGCACCGCTTCCTCTCTAAGTCCCGCTCTCGCGAGCGCCCCGCCCCCCTCTCGCACGCTCGCGCTCCGTGAGCCGGCTCGCGCCCGCGCCCCATCGGCACGCACGCGCGCGTACTCGCACGGCCGGCAGCACGCACTCGTCGCACCACCGTCCTCTCGCAAGGACGAGCCAGGATACGAAGAACGCACGCCCGCGTTCTACCACGGCCAGCAGGAGTGAGACAACAGGCGCCGATCCACGTTCTATACTTCGCCTGCACACGCACCTACGATAGCCATGTCCGTGAGACGCTCGCGAGGGCGGCAGCCCCCTCGCCAGGACGAGCCAGGATGCGGACCACGCACGCCCGCGTTCTCTCGCGGCCGGCGCCACTGAGACAACACACACAGGACTCGCGTTCCCCCCACTTCTGCGCCGGCCGGTCGCGCTGCGCGCGACGAGGGCCCCCGTCCCCCCTCTACTTCCGCCCCATAAGAAAAAATATGACTTTGTCATATCATGAGTTTTTAATAATATTATGACAAACACACATATGACGGGCTCATAAAGATATGACGCTCGCACGCACCGCACCGCTTCCTCTCTAAGTCCCGCTCTCGCGAGCGCCCCGCCCCCCTCTCGCACGCTCGCGCTCCGTGAGCCGGCTCGCGCCCGCGCCCCATCGGCACGCACGCGCGCGTACTCGCACGGCCGGCAGCACGCACTCGTCGCACCACCGTCCTCTCGCAAGGACGAGCCAGGATACGAAGAACGCACGCCCGCGTTCTACCACGGCCAGCAGGAGTGAGACAACAGGCGCCGATCCACGTTCTATACTTCGCCTGCACACGCACCTACGATAGCCATGTCCGTGAGACGCTCGCGAGGGCGGCAGCCCCCTCGCCAGGACGAGCCAGGATGCGGACCACGCACGCCCGCGTTCTCTCGCGGCCGGCGCCACTGAGACAACACACACAGGACTCGCGTTCCCCCCACTTCTGCGCCGGCCGGTCGCGCTGCGCGCGACGAGGGCCCCCGTCCCCCCTCTACTTCCGCCCCATAAGAAAAAATATGATTTTGTCATATCATGAGTTTTTCATAATATTATGACAAACACACATATGACGGGCTCATAAAGATATGACGCTCGCACGCACCGCACCGCTTCCTCTCTAAGTCCCGCTCTCGCGAGCGCCCCGCCCCCCTCTCGCACGCTCGCGCTCCGTGAGCCGGCTCGCGCCCGCGCCTCATCGGCACGCACGCGCGCGTACTCGCACGGCCGGCAGCACGCACTCGTCGCACCTCCTCCTCACGCGGACGGCCAGCGCCGCACGCCGTCGTTCTCAAACGGCTGCGACCGCACGCTCACAGCTCTACGCCCCCCACGGCCCTTAGAGAATGGGAATACTCACGTCTTCTACATTGAATACGAATGTGGGCCCCGCGCCACACCGATAAGGGCTCCTTGAACAGGCGTCTAGGGGGCGCTGCCCTTCTTTGCACCATTCACTGGTGAGTCCAGCTCTCGCGAGCGCCCCGCCCCCCTCTCGCACCTGCCGCGGACACAACTGAACCAACCGGCGCGGGGCGCTCGCACAGTTCGGCCACGCCCCCACCAGTCCAATTCCTGGAACCGCCGCGCCGAGCAAGGAGCAACAGTCAGGGGTTCTTCAGCCAATCGCAGAGCGACGTCGCCTCACGGACTCCGAAAAATCGCGACGCCCGCGTTCTCAGTAAACGCGGCCGTGCCAAAGAGACAACACACGCAAAGGACTCGCGTCACCGCCCACTTCCTGCGCCGGTCGGTCGCGCTGCGCGCGCCCAGGGCCCCCGTCGCGGCTCTCTTCCGCCCCGTGGCGGCCGCCATATGATGAGTTTTTCATAATATTATGACAAACGGCCTATGACATCTCATAGCGTATGACGCTCCCACGCACTCGCAGCTTCCACGCAAGCCCGCGGCACGGCCGGCGGCACGGCCTCCGTGAGCAGGCTCGCGCCTCGGGTCCTATACACACTCCCATGATACCGTCAAACGTAGTCCGCTTCCCCCCTCCAAGGCCGGCCGTACCCAGCGTGTCACACACTCACTCGAGTGACACAATAATGACGATGACAAGAAACGAGAAGGACAGCTTAGCCAATTCCCAAGACGCTCGCCCGCACCACCCCTTCCGACGCATGTGCCAGCGAAGACGCCCGCGTTCTCTCGCGACCGCACGCCACCGAGACAACACCACACAGGACTCGCGTGCCCCTCGACTTCAGCGAGGCCGGTCGCGCAGCGCGCGACAGGGCCCCCAGCCCCCCTCTACTTGCCGGCCGGCATAAGAAAAAATATGACTTTGTCATATCACAGTTTTTCATAATATTATCAAACCACATATGACGGGCTAGGATACGAAGCTCAACGCACAGCACCGCAGATTCACGTACTTTCGCGGCCGTCACCACTCGCAACACAGGAACTCCGCGTACCCCCATCGCGCCGGTCGGTCGCGCTTCGCGCGACGAAAGGCCTTTCCCCCCTCTACTTGCGCCCCATAAAAAAAAATATGATTTTGTCATATTATGAGTTTTTCATAATATTATGACAAACACACATATGACGGGCTCATAAAAATATGACGCTCGCACGCACCGCACCGCTTCCTCTCTAAGTCCCGCTCTCGCGAGCGCCCCGCCCCCCTCTCGCAGACGCTCGCGCTCGCGGCAGCCGGCTCGCAAGGACGAGCCAGGATACGGCGAACGCACGCGTTCTCTCGCGGCCGGCGCCACTGAGACAACACACGCAGGACTCGCGTTCCCCCCACTTGTGCGCCGGCCGGTCGCGCTGCGCGCGACGAGGGCCCCCGTCCCCCCTCTACTTCCGCCCCATAAGAAAAAATATGACTTTGTCATATCATGAGTTTTTAATAATATTATGACAAACACACATATGA
>CM049604.1:11132561-11363681 GCA_026979955.1 Megalurothrips usitatus
AATCTTGTATTATTTTCCGTTTTTTCTTCATTCTTTGTACGGTTTGCAAAAGTTGTAAATACCACTATCTCTAATAAATCTGTTTTTGTTCTGTTTTAGAAAACGAATTCCGGGCAAAGTGAAGGACCGGAGCAGTCTCTGACTGAGGCAGAATTTTGCAGCCCAGGCCCAGTGGAGAAGAAAAAAACTCCGAAATCAAAGGTCAGTGGTTCAATTCCTGTGAATCTTGTATTTTTTTCCATTTTTTCTCATTCCTTGTACGGTTTGCAAAAGTTGTAAATACCACTATTTCTAATGAATCTGTTTTTGTTCTGTTCTAGAAAAAGAATTCTGGGCAAAGTGAAGGACCGGAGCAGTCTCTGAGCGAGGCAGAATTTTGCAGCCCAGACCCAGTGGAGAAGAAACAAGAAGACAATCCGGCATCAATGATGCTAAAAAGAAGCTCGTTCTTTACCCAAGTTGTGCTCAAAAATGTAGTTTTAACGGCGTGAAATTTATATGAAAGTCAAAATTAATTAAAGATAAACCCGCACGTAGTCAAAAAGAACGAATATTGCGCTGGCCCGGGCTGTTGAGACGCACATTATCCCAAAAATCACCACATAACCATGGGACGTTCACTGATACAACTAATTTACAGTAGTGTCATAGACGATATCAGGCACTTACATTACTTTTAAAAGTATCATTCACTCTCATATTACATCTTAAACACTCAGAATAATAGGATACACTTATCAAACACGAAAAAAATGTTATTTGTGCACATTTATTTTTTGGATTTGAACTTTCGATCTTTGGTTTGTATTGCTTGTATCTTTTGTATTTTGGCATTTCTTTGTCTGCCGATTGAACACGTCGAGAGCCTCTCAAGACTCGAAGCCCTCCTGTGGCGCCCTCTGCCTGCCACTTTTGCAACACCGCGGACGTAGTTCCACAATCACCCGCTTCACACGCTTGAAAGCGATTGGTTGTTGATGACCCACTGACGTCTTCTTGCATCATAACGGGCGGAGTCACCGTCTTGCAACAATGCACAGGAGCTAGGTGTCCAACAGCAGGGCATGCCTGCCAGCGCTCGCCAGCGCATACGAGAACTGACCCGCGTCTACCACTGTCATGGTGCTCTTCCCAGCCTTCCTAAACGTCAGAATCAGCAGTGCCACGTTACTCGCGCTATTTTAGAAATTTACGCCAAGGACGTAGTGGCAACAGAATCGCTGCTGTAGATAATTTGAGCTCACAACAGTTGGTGCTTTTGGTTCTGATAGTGTGACGCCTGGTGGCGCCTGCTCGCACTACGTCCACGCTCACCCATGGCCTTCCCCTTCATAGTTCAAACATCACCCGCTCGACGGTAGCACCACGCCGGGACGCAGTTCCGATGCCATCCGTTTGGCGCTAGCCCTAAAATAGGTTTCTCGTTTTTTCACGAATAACTTACATTACACAAAACATTTCGTGATTCACATACACCCAAAAAATTAGAGAAAAAAATCTTCTTTTAAATGAATAGTTTGAAACAATACTTGAGGTACATTAATACTAAAACGAGCCTCATCAATTTACACCCAAATAGCCCTTTACTCGGCTCTGGACTTAGAATAAAAATTTAGTTTCAAAATTAAAGTTTATAGTTTTATGTCTTTCGT
This sequence comes from Megalurothrips usitatus, assembly GCA_026979955.1. Lineage (NCBI taxonomy): Eukaryota > Metazoa > Arthropoda > Insecta > Thysanoptera > Thripidae > Megalurothrips > Megalurothrips usitatus. The sequence continues at coordinate 11,134,214 of CM049604.1, forward strand.
GATATTTTTGGATACATATTCAACCCTAATTCAAGTTGCAACATGCGATCCGCTTATTTTTAGTTTCCTTCGTGTACCATAGCCTTTCCAAATTTTCAAATTCAATTTTCTTCTCAAAATGCATACATAACCGAAAAAAACCTTTATCATTTTTTTGTCACGTGAAGAAGACCTTTAAAATGATACCCCACACTCCACTGTTACTGCCGTACTTTCGCAGATGAAAGCGGGGATCTAAACAACACATCTACCGGGTACAATACTCGTTCTTCTTACCCACATATGAATATATGTATGTGGTTAGGGGTAAAGAACGAGTAAAAATCTTCGAAATCAAGTAAGTATCACAACGTTTCATGAATATGATTTTGTGTTTTTTTAGAAGAAAAAGCACAGGCGTGGCAGCCCATTGCAAAAGTCTCATTGTGAGACGGAGGCCTCTGCGGATGTTATTGAGCAATCTCCAAAATCCAAGGTTAGTGGTTTAGATCCGGTTTGGTATTTCTCATTTTTTGGCCATTTTCCTCCATATTTTGTATTATTATCAATTATTGTATACATTTCAATTTTTATCCATTTTCATTTCGTTTTGTTTCAGAAGTCTGGCGGCGAGCGAGATCCACCAGATTTGCCAGTGCCGCCTGACCCTCGCTCCAAGGTCTGTAACGACACTCTTTGATTTTTGCTATGAATGCTCTGTGGGTACTTTTCGTCTTACATGTTTTGTACTCTTTTGCAGTCCAAGATGAAGGACTTGGCAAGTGAAGGGGATTTTGTGGAGGCGGCCAACACACTGCCAGAATGCCCAGTCCTCGATGACTCAATCATGGATTCCAATGACTCCATTCCGTGTGGGCAGGCGGATCCCGACAAAGTAAGTGTGGAGTGGTTTTGCGAACAATTTTTGTTCCCCGGACCAAATTTTATAAATCTTACACTTTTTCGATTTTTGTTTGTCAGGTCCAGAAACCGGATCAACCAGCAATTCCTGAAGCAATGCCCCCTCCGGTGCAGATTCCAGTGAAAATTCTTCCCTCCCCGCGGAAGGGTTTAAAAGTGTTAAGGCCGCCGACGCCCCCTGCCTCGTCTTCAGCGGACAGCGCAGATTCTGATGAAGAGGAGGAGGAGGAAGAGGGGGAGCAGGAAGAGGACGAATCGGAAACAGAAATTGAAGATGTGGACCTGTCCAGTGACGACGAATACCAATTTGCACCAACTGCCACAGTAAGTCATTGCAATTTTTGTCCTGATTTCAAATACTGTACAATGCTTGCAATTTAAGTGTTTTTTCTGTCTATTTTTGCAGAACCCTAAGATGGCTCGCTGCGGCTCAACCTCATCCACGGAGAAGGACGAGAAATCCATGAAGGAGCGCAGAAAGAAAATGTACAAGAAAAACCCACTGAGATTTTGGACTTCCCTGCAGAAGGAACTTTTCACCGGAGTACTTGTAAGTAGTGCAATATTTGATTCAAATTGCCTTTACTACCTTTGCGTTTTTCTCAATATTTGTTGTTATTTACAGGGTACAGATGCCAAGGTTTCCATTCGGGTTCCGCGCATCTGCCCTGTAAGGGGCTGCGGTAATCTTGAGGACAGCCCAAACAAATTGTTTGACCACCTAATAGAGAAGCACCTAAAGACGGTCCGGGCCTTCGGGGAATTCCCAATGTCCCGCCGTGTGGAGAACCGATCCTGCGCGGGACCGCGGGTCCATTCCAAAGAAGAGCTCGACATCGGACTGAAACTGCTGCTGGTGCAACACGGTCTCACAAGTGACCAAGTGCAGGCGGTTCGAAGTCTCATCGTGGACACATGCCTTGGTCACCTTACCACCTATGGGGATGAAGGCAGTCGTCCGTACCGCACCGTCCGGGAGATGGACGTGGATGTGCAATCTGCGTAAGTTGTCTGTACTTTAAAATTTTGCTCTTTTTCCAAATTTTGTAAACTGACCGATTTTTGTATCTTTTTCTGTTTTAGGGCAGCCAGGCAGCGCATCCGATACAAGACGGTAGTGGACCACGATCTGGCAAGGAAAGCGAAGAAGGCTAAGGTTTAATTCATCCCTCTCATCTCTGTAATTAGTTACTAAAATAAATTTTGTTCAGCTCCACGCTGTCTGTCGTGGGACCTCAATGCACAGAAAATTTTAAGGCAGAACTGTTGTATAACAGAATCCTCGCAACGAAGAATCGTTATGTGCCGGATAAGTCGAAAAAATCGTTCACTACACCGAAACTCAGAAGGAAGAATGATCACTTCTACGAAACTTATTTCTCAGAACAGTCATATCTCAGAAAGTTATTTGACAGAATCGTCACAGCCAAGAAAATCATAAGCGGGAACCGTTGCCACTAAGAAAAATACGAGACAGAATGGTCGTTAAAAAGAAATTTATTGGAAGGAACTGACGTGGGTCAGAAAATCACTACTCAAAATTATCATAATATAAACTGGTCACTGAAATGAACGTGCATTTCTCAGAAAAATCATTACACGGGAAAATCATTTGCCAGAACCCTCGTATCATCAAACGTTCGATGCTCCGAAAATCATATGTCATAAACCTCGTGCGCGAGAAAATTATTGCACAGAATCCTCGCCACGCAGAAAAATATACAAAATAATATTCGTTTGGCGGAACCCTTATATCTCAGAGCGGTCGTAACACCGAAACTCGTTTGACAGAATCCTCGTGCGCGAGAAAATTATTGCACAGAATCCTCGCAACTCAGAAAAATATGTAAAATAATATTCGTTTGGCGTAATGCTTACATCTCGGAACGGTCGTAACACAGAAAATCGTTTGACCGAATCCTCGTGTGCCAGAAAATTATTGCACAGAATCCTCGCAACTCAGAAAAATATGTAAAAAAATTATACGTTGGGCGGAACCCTTATATCTCGGAACGGTCGTTACACAGAACGGTCACTACAAAAAAATATATTAGCCAGTATATTCATATCTCAGATTCCTTATTACGCAGAACGGTCGTTACAAAGAACATTTAATTGCAAGAATGTTCATATCCTATAATATATATTGCACTGAAAATTATAATACAGAAAATTTATTTCGCAGATTACTTATGACTCGGAACCCTTATATCTCGGAACGGTCGTTACACAGAACGGTCATTACAAAAATTATATATATATATATTTGCCAGTATATTCATATCTCAGACTCCTTATGACACAGAACGGTCGTAACGCAGAACATTTAATTGCAAGAATGTTCATATCCCAAAACAATTATTTCACGGAGAGATGCGGTTGCCGCAAACCGCTGGACAGGGCAGCATGGTGATTGTGATTAAGCGGTACAGCCACCGGTGTCGAGACCCGGAACCCCGCCCTCGAGAGCCAACTTGTATCTGATGAACGGAGAGGCCCACCGACGTGCGGTTTTCGCCATTGTCCTTTGCGGGGGCGTCAAAGTAAAACAAAGGTACCACGACAACCGCTCTCGAGACACCGCTCCCCGTCCTCGAGTGCCATCTTGTATCTGATGAACGGAGAGGCCCAGCGACATACGGTTTACGACATTGCCTTTTGCGGGCCACGGCAAACAATAACAAGGAAACCACACCCACCGCTCTCGAGACACCGATCCCCGTCCTCGAGAGCCAACTGCTATGTGCTGAATGGTCAGGCGCACATACATGGGGTTTTCGACATTGTTTCTAGCGGCCGGCGTCAAAGGAGAACATGGGTACTACGACCACCGGTGTCGAGACCCCGCACCCCGTCCTCGAGAGCCTACATGTATCTTCTAAACGACATGACCCACCGACGTGCGGGTTTCGCCATTGTCCTTTGTGGGGGCGTCAAAGTAAACCAAAGGTACCACGACAACCGAACGGTCAGGCGCACCGACATTCGGCTTTCGACATTTTTTCTAGCGGCCGGCGGTAAAGAGGAACATGGATACAACGACGACCAGTGTCGAGACCCGGTACCCCGCTCTCGAGACTCTACTTGTATCTTCCAAACGGCATGACCCAGCGACATGCGGTTTTCGCCGTTGTCCTTTGCGGGGGCGTCAAAGTAAAACAAAGGTACCACGACAACCGCTCTCGATACCCCGTACCCCGTCCTCGAGAGCCATCTTGTATCTGATGAACGGAGAGGCCCAGCGATATACGGTTTACGACATTGCCTTTTGCGGGCCACGGCAAACGATAACCAGGAAACCACACCCACCGCTCTCAAGACACCGCTCCCCGTCCTCGAGAGCCAACTTGTATCTGATGAACGGAGAGGCCCAGCGACATACGGTTTACGACATTGCCTTTTGCGGGCCACGGCAAACGATAACAAGGAAACCACACCCACCGCTCTCGAGACACCGCTCCCCGTCCTCGAGAGCCAACTGCTATGTGCTGAATGGTCAGGCGCACACACATGGGGTTTTCGACATTGTTTCTAGCGGCCGGCGTCAAAGGAGAACATGGGTACTACGACCACCGGTGTCGAGACCCCGCACCCCGTCCTCGAGAGCCTACATGTATCTTCTAAACGACATGACCCACCGACGTGCGGTTTTCGCCATTGTCCTTTGTGGGGGCGTCAATGTAAAACAAAGGTACCACGACAACCGCTCTCGAGACACCGATCCCCGTCCTCGAAAGCCAACTGCTATGTGCCGAACGGTCAGGCGCGCCGACATTCGGCTTTCGACATTTTTTCTAGCGGCCGGCGGTAAAGAGGAACATGGGTAAAACGACGACCGGTGTCGAGACCCGATACCCCGCTCTCGAGACTCCACTTGTATTTTCCAAACGGCATGACCCAGCGACATGCGGTTTTCGCCGTTGTCCTTTGCGGGGGCGTCAAAGTAAAACAAAGGTACCACGACAACCGCTCTCGATACCCCGCACCCCGTCCTCGAGAGCCATCTTGTATCTGATGAACGGAGAGGCCCAGCGACATACGGTTTACGACATTGCTTTTGGCGGGCCACGGAAAACGATAACAAGGAAACCACACCCACCGCTCTCGAGACACCGATCCCCGTCCTCGAATGCCAACTGCTATGTGCTGAATGGTCAGGCGCACATACATGCGGTTTTCGACATTGTTTCTAGCGGCCGGCGTCAAAGGAAAACATGGGTACTACGACCACCGGTGTCGAGACCCGGTACCCCGTCCCCGAGAGACAACTTGTATCTCCTGAACGGAGAGGTTCAGCTACATGCGGTTTTCGACATTATTGCTTTTTTGGCGGGCCACGGCAAAGAGAATCAAGGGTACTGGCTACTGATCTCGGGACACGGCACTCCATCCTCGAGAGCCTTTTGGTATCTGCTAAAGGTCAAGTCTCAGTGACATGCGATTTTCGCTGTTGCCCCTCGCGGATGGCGGCAATGTTAAACAAGGGTACCACGAGTGCCGGTATCGAGACCTTGAACCCGGTCCTCGAGATCCAACATGTATCCGCTGAACGGTGGCCCAGCGACATGACGGGAGCGGCAAAGGAATACAATGGCCGGGGTCCGGGGTTCGACTCTTGCCAGCGGTCAGAGTTTAACAGGCGGGTGAGTCCGGCAAAGTGACTAAGGAGCGACGGAAAATTGTTAGAGATGTTTGTTCGATACCTGGCTCCCTCAAATTTAGTTTTTTGCTTTGGTCTTACATCTACACCTAGACGTCTAATAGACGTTGCAAAAATCAGCCATTAGACGTTGTATAGATGATCGACAGGTAGACCGGAACAGCCTCTACTAGACCCATCTTTTTACTGAGCGACGTAATAGATGTCGACCGGTAGACGTCTATAGACATCGACCAAAAGACGTCTAATAGACATCTATTTTCTGTGTGGGTAGACATCTATAGACGTTTGAAATCTCGCATTTAGACGCTTCTAGGGGGTCTATGAACAGATCAAGACGTCTAGTAGATCACTTTACGCCTACGAGTAGACGTGTAATAGACTTATATTAGACGTCTTTTTTCTGTGATAACAATTGTTGAATAAATGCATGTTAAAAGAAAAGGTCACGTCTCTGTCGTTCGGCGCTGGAGTTTAGATCGGAGAATGCTGAGCTCCTGGTGTCTGTCCAGTACCGTGCTCTGTCGTCGGCATCATAGACAATCGCACGGTGATTGCGGCTATAAGATACTCTTTACCCTTCGCTGCAAGAATTCAAATACTACCCGCTTCCGTTCTGGAAGTATTCCTGTTTTCCTGCCTTCGTACTCAAGCCTCATTGGAAATGTGCGGACTGTAACACTGCATAATATGCGTACCACCCGCCCAAACCCAATTATGAAATACTCTGGACACGACAGTGAAAACCCGCTCGACCAGAACATGAGAAATGAAGTTGTGACTCATCAATTGGCCCGTAGGTATTTTTCTAGTAATACGATCTTGTGTGAAAGTCCTTTAATATCGGCAGTAAAGTCGTCCACTTTCTTATAGCTTGTAAGACGGCGTGCTGCAAATACATCAACTACCGGCTGACCGTGCATTACGAAGGGTTCGTAGGTCCCTCTGATAGATCCCTTGGACACGCCGAGCGATTGCGAAGCCATTGAGTCATACTCGACTGAGGTCGAAAAAACCACGAACCTGCGTGTTCGTCCGCACTAATACTACAAACCGAATTATTAACTACTCGATTCAGATGTAACAAGTAACGAACACCTACATGTTAAGTTAAGCAACATTTTCGCGATATCGTTCAAATGCTGATTAAAATGCGACTATAACGCGTAAAAATTGGACGTTGGTTTTGAAGATTTTAGGTGTAAACCAACGATCTTCGATCTCCTGCGCCGGGCATACATTAAAACAAAACTTAATCTGCCTCTGGTAAGTAAAGGTAGAGCTACGTTTAGTGCTTGTGTTTCCGGGTTTGTGTTTCTCTGTAACTGTTTACCCCTGGTTTGGCTCCGTTCAGAAAAACTCTAATGTTAGTTTCACCTCGGCTACGTTTCCTTCGAATCTAACGAGGAGGCTCGAGTCTTCTTATGCCAATCTGAGTGTATTTCGCCATTGCCAGGGGTTCAGCAGCTTCGTCTTGACTACCTCTGCGCCATCCACGAAGTTGTGCCCTGTGGCAGCAAGCCAAACCCTGAGGCATGTACCCTAGCCGATTCACTTGCCATGACGCTCTACCGGTGAATTGCAGCGCGCTGACATCCCTCTAGCTGCTGCTACTTTTAGGTAAGTGCACGTCGTGGTTGAGGCGGGAAGCTCTAGCATCAGATTATGAGTTATGGCATATTCAGCCATTTGTACCGTCCGCGCGATTTGCTGAAAATATTTAACGTGAAAATATTCGGTTTCTTGGTCATCAGGTAGTATTTGAGTTAACGGGTAAGCTATCTGTCACGTAAGTAGACGATTCCGGTGCGACTGTGGACGTCACCGGAGAGGGCAAGAAGATAATAGGGAGAACGAAGGGTGGCAGTCGCAATCGTCACTACACATGCGCAGGCGCCATCCTTTTTATATCAATGCGCGGCTCATGCACTGTAGGGGCTAGCGCGTGTTCTGTTCATCTTCTCGGTTCTTGTGACGTCATCCGGGGCAAAGGAAGAGTCTATTGGCTGAGCGAAGCGAAGCCCTTGCCCCACTAGCCCTAAATGTTTTGTCTGCAGGTCAGCTCAATTTCTCAAGAGCGGTTAGGCGTATCAGTATCAAATTTGGAACACATCTTTCTCGCATCATACCGTACTCAACCTCATCTCAGGGGCACCGCAGCTTAAATAGTTTCTCAGTTAATTTCAATTTAGTCTCGAATGCAGGCAACGGGCCAGGGTGGCTGTACCGCACGCCGTCAGATTACAAGCGTATCGGCCACCGCGTGTAAGTGCCGCCCGCAGGGCGCCGTACTGACCGATTGGCCCCGCAGGGTACTTGTCACGATTGTCAATAGTTTGCCAAGTATGCCGGCGTAGATAGGCACAATCTTGACACCCATGTGTTTGGGGTTCTTTTTGCCTATATTTCTTGCAACTGGCAGGGTCCCACTCGTCAGGTGATAGCCGCCGGTAGGTCAAGGAGGTAGGCATAGGCCGGGCGTGGAGTTGCGGAAAAATAGTGTGCGATGGTCGAAGCCTGTTACGCCTGACTCGGTCTGGCATACGCTACCTTGGTGCATAGTAGGGTATTTTACTTTCTGTAAACCGGAACCACAAAAAAAACTTCATAACCGCGATAACTGTATCCGATATGACAAATCGAGGCCGCAGGACGCTGGCGGGAGACCACCATGTTGATGCCCGCACTTAGTATTCATCCCGAAAATACGAAGGAAAAGAATTGCGAGACAAAAAGTCCTCTGTCGAGACTTGAATGTACCTATCAGCACTTTCCGTCTAGACATCTCAACAAGATTTTCATTACAGCAGACATAAGAATCCAGCATGGCGCGTGACCTCTCATTCTTTGTAAACCCGTCACGATTCTGCATACCGGGTGCAGATATGGGAGTCCAAATCTTCTTCGTCGGGTCCGGTCAGTAGGCTTGCGGTGAAATACCCTATTTCTGATCCGAAATATTCAAAAATTAAGTAAATGTACTTTACATTGGGCGTCCGTACGACAAATACAAAGTAGGCGTACGCCAGACCGCGTCGTGGCGTTGCAGGCTTCCCTCATCGCGAACCACTGTTCCACCACTTCACGCCTGGCGCTCGCCTACCTTGGCCTGCCGGCGGCTGTCCCCTGACGAGTACGACCTTACTGGGCCAATCTGTCAGTACGACGCCATGCCGGCGTCGCTCCTCCCGCACGATTGGAAGAAACCGCATGACAGTGCGTGTCCGCCTCGCCACGCCAAGTCTCGTTTAAGTTGTTTCCGCCCTCTAAGTACTCTTTGTCTTCGGCCTCCTGCATAATCTTCCTGCTCGGACACGGTTAGCTGGAGATATCTAGTTCACCACTTCTCAAGGGTGTCCGACAGCTTTTGTATCAAAGACAACTCCTATTTTACCGATCAAAATGTCATCAGTTTGAACTGTGAGTAAAATCACCTGCTGCAAGTATCGGCACGTCGCCTTTCCTGCGCAGGCGTCAATGTGTTGGCATCCACATCATCGCGGTGACCGTCAGAAAGAAGCGAATCGCAAAGCTTCCGCCAAACACAGAATTTTTGTGGCTTACCCGTCACGTTGGAACTCTTCGCCGCGTTCTCATACGTCCCCGATATTTCGCCCTGTAAGTGTTCTTATTTCTTCATACCGGAGTGCTAGCCTATTTGGATATGCCCATTAAGTTGTCGAATAATGAAAGAGCTCCGATACAAACCAAAGGGTTTTCATTCATACGGTAGACGTACTGGATCGGCGAGCTATCGGTTCATGATTTATATTAAATTTCGCATTCTGTCGTTACTACGTAAGGGTAGCTCGAAGATAAGCCTTCCCGCCAGAGCTCCCTTTTCACCGCGCTATTCACCCACGCGTAAGGGCAAAATCGCTCTTTGTTAATAGGCATTGCCAAAGACGCTCTGCGCCGGAGGTAGAAGAACAAGAATACTTCCAGAGCGGAAACAGAAATAACCGGAGAAATTAAAGAGCCCTGACGGAAAGCTGTATTCAAAGTTATTGCCTATTCCACAACCCCGCGCTTGAAGGGAAAACCAATTGAAAGGATATTGCGAAATAAGAGTCACTCTGGATTATCAGGATCGAAAACATGACTACGAACACTGCAAATCCTAATGTATGACAACGCAATACCTACAGCGTGGTCTGAGACAACACATTAGCTGACCCACGGTTCCAGACCACGCAGTAACTAATGTGTGGTCGTACACCATGTGAGGTGCTATGGTGGTGAACATCAAGCATTTCTGAAAGCAGGGTCTCACACCACACATTAGCTTATGTGTGGTGCTGCTACCACACATTTTCTAATGCATGGTTCTGCAACAACGCATTAGGTAAAGCGTGCAATGTAAAAAGCTTCCCAAGAAAGCTGCGGCTACGTATTACGAACTTACGAACTATCTGGTTGGCATAGGCATTTCCAGCGAGGCCCGAAAACGGAAGTGGAAGAACAATACTACTTCCAGAGAGGAAAAGGGTAGTATGAGAAACCACCCGGCGAACCGCGGCGGAGACGCTCTTCGCCGTGCGATTTCACATAACCGTTTCCGCTCTGGAAGTATTCTTGTTCTTCGACTTCCGTTCTCGAGCCTTTCTGAAATACCCATTACGAAAAATTAGTACGTAACGTACGAAGAAAATGCGTCGTAAGCCCATGAACTATTTTTTCGTAAGCTTATAATAGAGCGGGGTGGGACTATGCATTAGGAAATGCGTAGTCATGCATTTGGATTTGCAGTGTATGCTTGGTACAAGCAAGTTATGTGAGGGGACATTTTTCTTCTCTTAGCATCAATTAAAGCAACGATATTATGCGCGAACAAGAGCATACTTTATAAAAGAGCGACAGTGTTAAAGAAAAATTATTCATTTTCATACCCGTATTTTTGTTCTCAATGACAATGGAAGAGCTTCAGGGAGAGAGGGCGACCAGCAGAGTTTACGTGTACGAAGATCACATCTACCTTAGTAGTGGTAGCAGCCGTGATGGTGTGGTGTCGTACTACAAATGCTACGACAGGATGTGCGACGCTACGCTCAAACGCCACGGGCTCCGTATCATCCATGGAAAGCTGCACCGTCACGATCCCGACCTCCAACTACTGCAGAAATTTCGCCTCAAGGAGGATTTGAGGCGCGCCGCCAGGACAACTCCTTGCGGATTTCGCAGCATCTACGACCAGTACTGCCAGAAGTTAGTGATTTTCATCATTTCACAATCAGAACACGAGCATACACACTAAATGTTTATAGACTTTTTTTCTGCGCATAATTTTTCACAATCCGTTTGTGCGTAAGCGTTACGCGCACGACTTTATCCGTAACTACGCACAATTTTGTGCGTAATTCCGTATAAATTTGCATTATGGACAATTTTATACGTAGCTACGCATGAATTTGCACGAATTCTATGGAAGTGTATGTGCATGCGTAGTTAAGCACAATTACCATAGTCCTTAGGTTACGGAGCTACGCACAAGAATCGTCTAAAACAGGATATGCAAAAGTACATTTCATCATTTAACGTTTATGGAATACCGATAAATATTGGGGTGAACGTCACAAAACCATGTTATCGAATCAACAGTTACTCCCAACTCCACCTTCAAACAGGAAATGTGTGTCCATCAATCATATGCCAACGATTTTTACTTTCATTTCAGGTTGTGTTCAAAGTATGGACGATGCAAAGCACAGGGACAGGGAGAGAATGCAATCTTTCGTAGTAGTTGCCAGGCGGCGACGGGTTGCATATGATATGCAAGACATGCATATCAAGGATGCCCGTGATATCTACCTTAACAGAGAGGCTGGGGTCCAGGTCCAGGAATTTCTCTTCCGAGCGTGCCACGCTATGGACACGTTCCTAAACAAGCGTCTACTTCGGCACGCCCCGGCTGATGCTCCGGCCGGTGCCCCTCTTCCTGCAGCACAGCCTGCGGCTGCTGCACCAGGTCCGGCCGCACCTGGTGCCCCGCCTGCTCCTGCCGCCGCTGCCGCAGGTCAGGCCGCAGCTGGTGCCCCGCCTGCTCCTGCCGCCGCTGCCGCAGGTCAGGCCGCAGCTGGTGCCCCGCCTGCTCCTGCCGCCGCTGCAGCAGGTCAGGCCGCAGCTGGTGCCCCTCCTGCTCCTGCCGCCGCTGCCGCAGGTCAGGCCGCAGCTGGTGCCCCGCCTGCTCCTGCCGCCGCTGCCGCAGGTCAGGCCGCAGCTGGTGCCCCGCCTGCTCCTGCCGCCGCTGCCGCAGGTCAGGCCGCAGCTGGTGCCCCGCCTGCTCCTGCCGCCGCTGCCGCAGGTCAGGCCGCAGCTGGTGCCCCGCCTGCTCCTGCCGCCGCTGCCGCAGGTCAGGCCGCAGCTGGTGCCCCGCCTGCTCCTGCCGCCGCTGCCGCAGGTCAGGCCGCAGCTGGTGCCCCGCCTGCTCCTGCCGCCGCTGCCGCAGGTCAGGCTGCAGCTGGTGCCCCGCCTGCTCCAGCCGCCGCTGCGCGACGTGAGGCCGCCGCTGCCGCCGCTTTAGCTCGTGTTGCGGCTGCCGCTGGTCCAGCTCCTGATGCTGCTGTTGACGCAGCAGCCTTGGCTCCGAATGCTGTTCGTGCCCCAGGCCAGGCTGCACCTGCCGACCCCCAGGCCATGAATCCTGATGGTGCTGCTCTACGGAGAGACGCGGACGCTCCTGCACGGCCGGCCGCCCATGCTGTTGCTCGTGGTGATGGAGCCAGAGCCGGAGCCCTGCCGGATCCGCAGGCTGTTCTTGTAGGGGAAAACGCTGACGACGCCGCTCGAGCTGCGGTTCATGCGGCTGATGTGCTTGATGGAGCTGCGCCAGAACCTGGGCCAGGCCACGATGCGGCCGTTGCAGACGGTGCTGCCGTCCGACGTCGGAGAGGTCGACCTCGAGGACGACGCGGTGTTCGTCGTCGCGCTGACGATCGGATTATTCAGCAGGAAGAGAACGAGGTATGATTTTCTTGATGGCGTGTAACGCGAATGGTTGGGGTCAGCTAAACCAATTCAGAAATGCTGCGCATTATACAAGGACCACACATTAGCTAATGCGTGGTGCTGCTACCACACATTTCCTAATGCATGGTCCTGCTACCACACATTTCTTAATGCGTGGAGGTAAACCATGCACTAGGAAATGAGACCATACAGTAAGTAATGCGTAAAGTCATGCATTTGGATTTGCAACGCATGGTGTGTCGAGTCGAAAACATCGTCGAGAACACGTTTCAGAACATGAGAATTGAGAGCCGCTCTGTTCTTGAATCGAGAACTCATTTTTCTGGGTGGGTGTGGGTTTCGAGGCGACCACAACGGCCGAGCGAGGCGAGGAGAGCACGGACACGTGTCAAAAAGAAGACACCACGCACGCGTCCGATTTTTGTGCACTAACCATCGTTCTCGCGCCTTCTTTTCGTCTCACCAGGAGACCGATTGTAGGTGGGGAGAAGGCGCGTTCAAGCCTTGTCGAAGTGCGGCCGAGGCCGGACGTAGGCTGCCGTGCGGATTCGGTGTGCCGCGCCGCGCTCGCGGCAGACAGCGACGACCTAACACATTGTCATTGCACACCGATGTTTAATGAGTTCTTAATCATGCCTTTCTATTTGCAGGCCTTCGCACCTCGTGGACGAGGACGCGGGCGTGGACGTCCGAGGGGTCAGAGGGCTGCACCTGCAGATCTACGTCCGGAGGCCCATCTGGACGTCGTAAGATAATAAAATCACTTATCATACTACACGGCAGCGCAAGGAGAGTTTAAACCTTTTCGTTGTTTCATAGCACGATGGCGTGTTATTGCGTGCCACACGACAGCACGAGCTGCCCGGCGCGACCTTTTCCCATGATCGAAAGAATCTGAAAAACATATTTTTGTGAATGGCATGGACAGGAGCACGTCCTGAGACTTACGCGTCATGACTTTTTAAAATTATTGGCAAAATGGGACAGTCTAACACCACATCCACGTACTTTTGCCTACTTTACTTGCCACCACTGCGGCGATTAGTGGATTACGTTACCTGAAAGTATAACCACAGATTTAATGTTCAGGATGATGTGAACGAGGGAGCGCGGCGTCCACCATCCCCTGAAGCTCAGCGTGCTGCGGAGTTCCTCGTCCAAGTACAAGAAGGTAATGTGCACCACAGGGTGCTTCCGACGTGTCCTCTTCCTACTTCGTTTATAATTGTTTGAAATCTAAGCACCGTAAGAGAACGCAAGATTGACAGATCACCTGCGCTTTACATGATTGCGTGTTCGCCACGCAACAATACTCCGTCCCTTAAAATTATTGATCTGCTTCACCGTAAATCGAAGCCTAATTTGGGCGACGCTAAAACGCGATGCTCTAATAAAGTGATATTTGAAACGTCGCTCTTTAAGGGCTACATTCCATACAAATGAGGCTTGTAAACGGCGACGCTCTCCGGAGAGCTACGAAATTGGGGACAAAATGTCGCTCTTAAATGTCGCTCCAGGATTTACAATGTTTAATGTGTTTTGTAGCCCTTGAAGAGGAGCTCCGAAACGAGCCGCTGCCACAGCTCCCGGACGACGATGATGATCTTGAAGTGGACAACGGTCTCCAAGTTCTGGAGGAGATACCCATCGGTGAGCAGAGGCTTTAAGTCTGGAGCCTAAAATCATTAGATTCACTATAAATAACCGAGGGGCTAGACACCTTCGGATTTTACGAACTGTCAAAATCAAAAAAGGTTCCACACCTCAAAATGATCCTTTGAGACACATGTCCGAAATTTCGGTCGCGATACAACGTCCACTCTAAATGTCTAAGAACAATTTTGTCCTTGAGCTGGGGCCAGATTTGAGCACATCCGAATCTGGGCACAATTTCTCAGATTCTTTAGAGCAATGATGTACTCTACGGATACAAAATTGTCTCTAGATTTAGATGTGCTTAAATCTGGCCCCAGCTCAAGGACAAAATTGTCCTTAGACATATAGTAAGTCATTTGGTGGTGCTGCGGAGGCCCTAAAGGGCCTCTCCACGAGGTGAAAAATAAATTCGAAAAAAAAAACTATTTCCGTTATTTGTGTAACAGAAGTAGAACCCACAGAGCCCAAATTTCAAGGAAAAGGTCGCATCTCTTATGGTTTTAGAGATGTTGGCATGGAAAGAAAGAAAACACGCAAGTTAGGGGTTTTGCTTGGGTCTAGAAACAGATACGTTTTACTTAAAATTTGAGCCCGTTGGGGCGTCACGTGCGTCCCATTTTAAGTAGAATGTCTCCAACTTACTAATGTGTGTTTTCACAGTGGATGCAGAACAAGTTGGACCAGCAGAGTGGGAGCGCCTCAATGCGAGGCAGACTGTGGACATCGCCATGATTGAGGCTCCTGACAATTGGAAATTTCGTGTCTGGACGGCCGACCGCATGCGAAACGAAGATGTCATCACTCATGTGTTGGAGCTTCGCATGAACTTCCAGCTGGACGCAGCACTGCGGCGTGAAGCGGGCAACGACGATGTGTCCTGCGTCTGCTGCATGGAGCTGGTGCCCACGCGGAAGAACATGCCATGCGGGCACGTCAACCTCTGCGAAGACGACATACAGAGGATGCTGAGAAGCATAGACATTGATGCTGGTGGTCGAAATGTACCGAAAACATGTCCTTTCTGCCGAGCTGTTATCGGCTCCTTTCAGAAATTGTAAACTGCCCATATAATATATTTCTAATTCTTAATTAAAACACTTTTATCACTTTCCCGTGCGAGATTTAAACTCCCCCCCCCCCCCCCCCGGGTGTTCAAAAAAAGAATCCTCACACAGGGACAGGGATCGTTTAAGGCCACTACGTCCAGAATGAACACACACTAAATTTGAACGGAATCATGCTGAACCATCACGGTGTGATGCGGATTTATTCGGTGATCCAGGACAAACCATCGAGTGGTCACCCAGGTTCCGCCGTAGCCTACTCGGAACCTGACGCTTCCACTCCTCGTTCCGGAGCCCTGACTGGCAGTCATATGCCACGCGCTTCTACCAGCTACATCAGGGCCTCGCCTACTCTCGCTCTGCCTCGCGGATCACGGTTCGGCCGGTCAGAAACTACGTGACCGATTTCAGGCCACTTTTTGCCCCGCACATGACGTGGCGGGGCCGGAAATTATTGTGTCCTCGTCGAGGGGACTAGGCCAGGTACACATCCATCGGTGTTCGGTCTACGCATGCACATGCACATACACTTCCATAGACTACGTACAGATTCATACGTAACTACGTATAACATTATCCGTAAGGCAAATTTATACGGAATTACGCACAAAATTGTGCGTAGTTATGGCCAAAATCGCGTGCGTAACGCTTACGCACAAATGGGCCCTGCAAAAATTATGTACAGAAAAAAGTCCATAAACATTTAGTGTGTTATCATTCGCCATACCCGTACGATGCCTCGTGCAGTGCCGCAAACCGCATTTCTCTGTCACTTAGTTCTCGAGTTTCAGCGGTCGTTTCATGTGGCCCTCGAGGATGGGGTCCCTGGTCTCGAGACCGGTGGCTGAACTCGTTCACAGCTCCCCCCCCCTCTATGCCTTCCGCAGTGCCGCAAAACGCATATCTTTAAATGACTTGGTTCTCGAGTTGCAGTGGTTTTTCCATGTGGCTCTCGAGCACGGGGTGCGTGGTCTGGAGAGCGGTTGTCCTGGTGTGGCGCCCTTGTTTCCCTTTGCCGCGGCCCGCAAAGGCCAATGTCGAAAACCGCAGGTCGCTGGGCCGTACCGTTTAAGAGATGGAGAGTGGCTCTCGAGGACGGGGTGCGTGGTCTCGAGCCCGGTGTCATTGTCAATCGATCGCAATACCCCACCGCTACGATGGCCAGCGCCGCAAACCGCAACTCTCTAAGTGGCTCCGTTCTCTAGGTATTCCCAAAAGTTTGCTGCCAATGGCCGCCATCTTGGATCTCGAGCCCCCGGAAGGGGTGGGGTGGGGGGGGGGGGGGGGGGGTACCATGCACGTGTATGTATTCCTTGTCCCGTTTCAGGGGGGGTCGGTCCTGTACAAAATTTTGATAGGGGCCACCGTTTGGCCGTGAGAGGGGAAAGTACAGGGCCGCGCCTCCGCAGTCCACATTTCAATTATTTTTTTGAAATTTATAACAATTGTAAAAATTATCTAAGCAACTACTAAAGCTATGGTACCCCTAATGTGAGGTTGACTCCGGTATGCTAGCAGGAAGATATGGTCCAAATGGCAGCCTTCTACGACTTACCGTTCTCGAGAAATCGCGCGGACAGACAGACAGACACACACACACACACAGACAAAACACTTTTCACCCTGTCGGTCCAGGGCTTCGCTATCGCTCAGCCAAATATTCGTACGGCGGAACCCTTGTAACTCAGAACGGTCGTTTCACAGAACGGTTGCTACAAAGAACATTTGTTTGCGAGAACATTCATATCTCAGAACCCTTATGACAGAGAACGGTCGGTACAATGTACATTCATCAGCTAGAAAATTCACATCCGATAATTGTTGTTTCATAGAAAATTATAAGGCGGAATATTTTCCCGGCAGAATCCTTATAGCTGAAAACCGTCATTGCACAGAACAGTCGCTGCAAGCAATATTATTTGCGGGAGTATTTATGTCGGAGACTGCTTGCTGCTCAAAACGTTCATTACACAGAACATTTATTTGACAGAACCCTTATATATCAGAACGGTCGTAACACAGAAAATCAAATAACCGAATCCTCGTATGCCAGAAAATTATTGCACAAAACCCTCGCAACTCAGAAAATATTATAAAAAATATTCGTGCGGCGGAACCCTTGTATCTCAGAACGGTCGTTACACAGAAAATTATTTCACAGAATCCTCGTACGCCAGAAAATTATTGCACAGAATTCTTGCATCTCAAGAAAAATATTGCACAGAATATTTATTTCGCGGAAACGTCGTGTCACAGAACGGTCATTACAAAGAAAATCGTAGGACAAAATCCTCGTTTGCCCGAACATTGGTTGCACAGAATCCTCGCAACCCAGAAAATTATGTAACATAATATTCGTTTGGCGGAACCCTTATATCTCAGAGCGGTCGTAACACCGAAACTCGTTTGACAGAATCCTCGTGCGCGAGAAAATTATTGCACAGAATCCTGGCAACTCAGAAAATTATTTAAAAAAACATTCGTTTGGGGGAATCACTATATCTCAGAACAGTTGTGTCATAGAACGGTCATTACACAGAAAATTTATTTAGCAGACCCCTTATATCTCAGAACGGTTGTTACACAGAACATTGTTTGCCGCATTCCTCGCTACTCAGAAAATCATTACACAGAACAGTTGCAAGTCAGAAAATCATTTGACAGAACCGTCGCTGGACAGAAAATCATTTGAAAGAATCGTCATAACAGAGAAAATTATTTGACAGAACAGTCGACACGCCAAATTTCATAACACAGAACTGTCATAACACAGAAAATCATTTCACAGAACGGTCGTAGCGCAGACAATTCTGAGTTATGACTGTCCTGAGATATGACGGTTCTGTGTTATAAATTTCTGAGTACTGACAGCACTTCCTGTCTGTTACTTAAACTGAAAATTCTGCAACCTTTCACACATTTACAATAAAAGCCAGAAAAACAGATTCTGCAATAATGACAATGATACATGAAGTTGCTCTAAAAGCTAGATTCTCCACTCATGGGCAAAATTTGCAAATCTACAAATATTAGCTGCCGGTACGGGCCGTTATATCTGCTGCATTGTTTGTGTCATTCTATGCATTTTAAGCTTTGAATCATGAAAATCGGTCGACCGGAACCGAAAATATTAACAAAACCTCCGAAAATACGAATATTGCGCGCTGCCGGTGCAGAGCCAAACCGGCCACTGTGACCATACAGTTTTTGCCAAGTCCAATTTTGAAATACGTGCAGTATGATAATGGTACATGGCTCGTTTTAAAGAAGGCATTTTTCTGAACTCAGCAAGCCCTGGAGCAGAAATATAGCCCGACTGTGGCGAGTACAGGAAATGTTTTAGGAAGCAAAATTTGCAGAAACTTCACTAATCGTGACTTATCAGATATTGTTCGGAGCCGTGTTAGCGCAATTCTGGTCCGATTTGAAAAATGATATCACAAAAGATGCGCGCTGTTCTGCCGAACACGAAACTGTATCCATATCTATAATTGCTCAAAAAATACGGTGTCCAGGACTCTGGGTACCGGCTGCCACGTCCACTAAGTGACCAAAGTAATGTTTTCGCAGTTTTCGGTGACTCAAATTTTGAAATACTAATTCCATTGTTATGGTTCATGGCTCGTCTTAAAGAGGTTTTTTTTTCTGAACTCAGCAAGCCCTGGAGCAGAAATATAGCCCGACTGTGGCGAGTACAGGAAATGTTTTAGGAAGCAAAATTTGCAGAAACCTTACTAATTGTGATACATCAAATATTGTTCGGAGCCGTGTTGGCGCAATTCTGGTCCGATTTTGAAAAATGATATCACAAAAGATGCGCGCTGCCATGCCGAACACGAATCTGTAAATAATTCGAGTAGCAGTGGGAGTATTCGGTTCCGAGACCCCAGGTTACCTAAAATTGTTGAATAAGCCAATATAGCGGCATGAGCGAAAATCGCATATTCACAGATATATGCTGCCGGTGCGGGCAGTTTCATTTTCTGCATTGTTTGTGGTATTATAAGCATTTTGAGCGTTGAATCACGAAAATCGGTTGACTGGTACCGAAGATATGGTTAAAAATACCGAAAATACAGATAAAGCGCCTTGCTGGTGCAGGTAGCAGGCGGGACCGTGGTGTCCTGAGGGCTATTTTGATGGGTGAAGTATGATAGTGCGTCCAAGATGGACAATCCTTGCAGTACGAAAATTGTTTGAAATGCATGATCCTGTAATGATAGTGGTGCGGTGCCTATATTTGATTACTTCGCGGGATTTGCGGCTCTTGCGGGATTTGCGGCTCCTGTGTGAGCAGGATTTGTTGGAGTTACAGTTCGTGGCTCAACACGCTTTGCGTCACGTGCATTGATTGTCGATCCTTCTCGCAATCATTGCGTTTGCAATGATTGTAAATCGAGTTAACGGCCGCAAGGAATGGCCTGGCTCCCCCAAAGGGCCGCGCGAAGCGCGGCCGGTCCGGACGGTTTCTACAGTTTTTGAATTTACAATGATTGCTAAATGGGGCAATCTGTGGAGTACGCGGATGAGGGCAGGTCTGGCGGGGACCTGACCGGTGGTCCCTGGTGGCGAGGCTGCCGTGTCGTCGGAGCAGTGAAGAGTAGATCGGGCTGCAAAATCTGCAAATCGCCGGGTGGGTCGCAGGGTCTGCTCTCGGCAGGGGGTTACCGTGTGGACTTGGCGTATTTCAGTATGGGCGATTGCATATGCTGTGAAATATGAGGTGACCGTTGCTGGGTACGCAAACAATGCAGGCACTGAAGTACTCCCGTGAGGTACGCGTCGGGGGCTCGTAGGGCGGGGCCTCGGGGGCGTTCGGGTGGCCGGGGCTGCGTGGTGTGAATTACTCCGTGGGGGTCCGTGACGGGTGCTCGTAGGGCGGGGCCTCGGGGGCGGTCGGGTGGCCGGGGCTGCGTGGTGGGAAATACTCCGTGGGGGTACGCGTCGGGTGATCTTAGGCCGGGGCCTCGAGGGCGGGTGGGCGGTCGGGGCTGCGTGGTGGGAAATACTCCATGGGGGTCCGTGACGGGCGCTCGTAGGGCGGGGCCTCGGGGGCGGCCGGGTGGCCGGGGCTGCATGGTGGGAAATACTCCGTGGGGGTACGCGTCGGGTGATCGTAGGGCGTGGCCTCGGGGGCGGGTGGTCGGTCGGGGCTGCGTGGTGCGAATTACTCCGTGGGGGTACGCGTCGGGTGATCGTGGGGCGGGGCCTCGGGGGCGTTCGGGTGGCCGGGGCTGCGTGGTGGGAAATACTCCGTGGGGGTCCGCGTCGGGTGTTCGTGGGGCGGGGCCTCGGGGGCGGGTGGGCGGGCGGGGTTGCGTGGTGGGAATTACTCCATGGGGGTCCGTGACGGGCGCTCGGAGGGCGGGGCCTCGGGGGCGTTCGGGTGGCCGGGGCTGCGTGGTGTGAATTACTCCGTGGGGGTCCGTGACGGGTGCTCGTAGGGCGGGGCCTCGGGGGCGGTCGGGTGGCCGGGGCTGCGTGGTGGGAAATACTCTGTGGGGGTACGCGTCGGGTGATCTTAGGCCGGGGCCTCGAGGGCGGGTGGGCGGTCGGGGCTGCGTGGTGGGAAATACTCCATGGGGGTCCGTGACGGGCGCTCGTAGGGCGGGGCCTCGGGGGCGGTCGGGTGGCCGGGGCTGCATGGTGGGAAATACTCCGTGGGGGTACGCGTCGGGTGATCGTAGGGCGGGGCCTCGGGGGCGGGTGGTCGGTCGGGGCTGCGTGGTGCGAATTACTCCGTGAGGGTACGCGTCGGGTGATCGTGGGGCGGGGCGTCGGGGGCGTTCGGGTGGCCGGGGCTGCGTGGTGGGAAATACTCCGTGGGGGTCCGCGTCGGGTGTTCGTGGGGCGGGGCCTCGGGGGCGGGTGGGCGGGCGGGGTTGCGTGGTGGGAATTACTCCGTGGGGGTCCGTGACGGGCGCTCGTAGGGCGGGGCCTCGGGGGCGGTCGGGTGGCCGGGGCTGCGTTGTGTGAATTACTCCGTGGGGGTCCGTGACGGGCGCTCGTAGGGCGGGGCCTCGGGGACGGTCGGGTGGCCGGGGCTGCGTGGTGTGAATTACTCCGTGGGGGTCCGTGACGGGAGCTCGTAGGGCGGGGACTCGGGGGCGGGTGGGCGGGGCGGGGCTGCGTGGTGCGAATTACTCCGTGGGGGTACGCGTCGGGTGCTCGTCGGGCGGGGCCTCGGGGGCGGGTGGGCGGGGCGGGGCTGCGTGGTGCGAATTACTCCGTGGGGGTACGCGTCGGGTGCTCGTCGGGCGGGGCCTCGGGGGCGGGTGGGCGGGCCGGGGCTGCGTGGTGCGAATTACTCCATGGGGGTACGCGTCGGGTGCTCGTGGGGCGGGGCGTCGGAGGCGGGTGGGCGGGGCTGCGGGGGGACGTAGTGTGAAGCACTCCTGTGGGATACCCGCGAGAGCGTGGGCCGGAAGACCGGGGCCACGGTGGACTTACGGGTGGAACACAGTGAACGGGGAGTATTTGCTTCCGAAGACGGCCGTGGTGAAATGAAAATAAGTTCAGCCGAAAGGGCGGCAGTTGTTCTTCCTGACTTACCTAGGCCTTGAAGGCGTTGCGAGGTGGCTGCCGTCTGCCCCGCGAGGCCATCCGGATGTTGCATACGTGCTGGGTACAGCTGCGGTCGGAGCAGTGATTGTAGCCGTTCTAGATCGGAGCGGCCGTCACTGCAAACATTGCAATATTGTGCTAACTCTGAGGGGGTTGACAGGACTTAGAGCACGCCCGGGCCGTGTTCGTATTGCGCGCTCCGCAGTGATTGTACAGCACGCAGATCCTGCTGTCCCTCAGGGCGCCTGGTAGGTAGGCCGCCCGGCGTGCAGGTGTGTGTATCGCACTTTCGTGGTTGCCTACGCGGCAGGCGCCCCAGGGCATCAGAATTTGCTCCCGACAGCTGTGGACCTGCTCTGGGTGCAATCCTGTGAGAGCGGCGGCTCGGCGACGTCGATACCTCGTGCGCGAGTGCCACGCTGGGAGATACTCCATGAGTCGGCACAGTTCATGACGATTGTACTGTGTTTGTTAGTTGAACAATCATTGCGCTGTAGTGGATGTCCCGTGTCAGATCACGGACTCGTGTGACCTAGTGTAGGTTAGGTTATCCTAACAAAGTGTCGTCCCGGCGCACATTATGTGCGCCCAGGTGCCCCGTCGTATGACTCGCGGCGAGTATATGACTCCGTCATGTGGAAGGGGGGCGTGGCGCAGGGGATGCCGTTGTCATGTCAGTATGACAATGCCATAATGTGTCTAAATCATGTAGACATGACAAAACCATATTATGATAAAATCATATTTTCTCCTTAAGGCGCGGAATAAGAGGGGGGAAAGGGCCTTTCGTCGCGCGAAGCGCGACCGGCCGGCGTAAAAAGGGGGTACGCGGATTCGCCAGGATTGAGTCAGCGGTGACGGCCGCGGGGGTGGGTGAAATCGCGTGGTGGGAAGGGCACGCAGCGAGGCGGCGGTGTTGGCGGGGCACGGCGGGCCGGCCGCGGGCAGCCGGGGCGGCCTCGCGTGCGTCCTGGCTGGAGCCGTGGGACTTGGACTGGAACGCGGCGTGTGGCGTGGGTCGCGAATACTCCGTGCGTGCCCGAGAGACCTGCCGTCCGTGCATACCCCGCGCGGAGTGCGTGGGAGGGCGTATGGCTTCGTCATATATGTTAAAGTCATAGAGAGCGGAGCACGCGCGCGTCGAGGTTGGAATAGGTTAAATGAAACTGTTGCAATACATCGGTATGTTATTTATTTATGACTTTACAATATTGGTTAGGTCTGAAGAACGCAGTCTCTGAGTGTTAGGCTGTGGTGCTTCCAAGGTGCAGGTAGTCGCATGAGGTAGTCATCCAGCTTAGCTCGTACGATGGGTTGGCCGATGGCAGACTTGATTTGCTTAACCATCAAGTCTTGGTTCTTCTCAGTCCAGTAGCACAGAACCTCTTGGTGCGCTGCGTTGTGGAGGGACGGCGGCAGCGAGAGGACCCTGGCATACGGCCACGATGATTGTAAATTGGCCAGTAGCTCGGCTGCAGTCGGAAAGTGCTCTGAAACCGGGGACATGCAGATATAAAAATTATGATAAAACCATATATGAATTTAACATAATCGTTTCAACACGAACCTGCATTGTGTGGAGGCAATTTCACCAGCCCGTCTCGGACAAGATCCAGTGCGGCTAGCGTGGCGACGATCGACTCCACGACGGTGGCCTCGGCTGCTACAGAACGGTCACTTCTAAATGTGTAGTGTAGCGATGTGACGCTTCTACCGTGACATAGATAGGTGCTGACCGCTTGCTCCGTGCGGTCAGTCTTCGAACCGATGAGAAACTCATTGCTGTGAATCGTCTTGCGTATCAGATTGAAGGTAACGGACACACTGCACAGCCCTCTCTGCATGATAAATTCATTAAGTCCGGCGAACAACACTCTGCTTGCGTTTCCTGTCGGTGCCACGATAACCTGTTGGCTGCCCTTGGCCATGCGATGCCTGGCTAGAAACTCAAGCACTCTGTACTGTCCTGGAGGCAGAGCCAGTGCAGCAGGCCCACTGTACCGCGACGTTTTGTGACGCTGGATCCGTACAACGTAGCGTCCGCTGCATCGAGCAGCCTGCAGTGCTTCGTCCACAGTCATGTTAAGTGCAGTGCACAGTCGCGCACCGTGCAAAGCGAGTAGACAGCACAGCACTCCTTGCAGTTCAGATATGAAGACTTCATCACACACTTCGCCCGCGCAGGAAACATTTATGACTCTATCATATCTTCGTAATATGACAGTGACATAGTCCAATGTCAATTTAATAGGGGCGTTTGAAAAACAGCCACCACGCACTCTCTGGAGCTGCGTCTGTCTCGCCTGGCGATCGTTGATTCGTTTAAGTCTTGTCCACTCATTAGCAGCGCTCTCGATCTTGCTTCGGAGACTTGAAACTCCCTTGAAAAAGCCTGAGACTGCGGGCTGTGTGGAGGCGGACGCCAGGAAGGAAAGCATTGCGGCACAGTAGTTCCTAGCTGTGTGGGGCTTAACGCACCGCGTCAGAGCGTTCACGAACTCGCATGGCGCTTCAGTACATAGCACAGCTTCTATGTCGTTGTCATAGTTCTTGTGGCCTTCACACCAACTGAGAAAGGTTTGGACCATCCGTGCGTGCGCATGGATCCCCGCAGGCGAGACGTGTCCCCGCTCGGTCTCTTCTGCCTTGTAGGCCAGTGGGAGTGCTCTCGTAAGTCGGCTCCGTGCATTCGCTACGTTAAGTGTATCAAATAACACTTTCATTGGGACTCGCTCGCGCAGGACGGACTGCTGTAGGACCGGACGTTTCGCTTGTGGCATGACTTCATCATAGTTCCGCTTCGAACTGGTCATTGAAATCATGTGTCCATGCAGCACACGCTGCACGGTCCGCAGATGGGAATCCGACCTCGCCCTTGCGCCCATGAGAGCAAATACCTTCCTTTTCGTCGTTCTGCGCCAGCCGGACTTGGACATCATGTTGCAGTGCGTCGTGTAACGTAGCATGGACGGCCCCGAGACAGGAACGCGGTGCTTCGACGTAGCGTGCGTGCGCATGCGGTAGAGCCTTGTCCCGACGTGGTCGCAGAGTGGGCACAGCAGCTTCTTGCGCTGTGAGGATACGGACATAAAATTATGAATTGTTCATATTGAGCCTAAGAAATATGAAAAAAACATATCCTCACATGTTACGTTGTCTACTCGAGATCCGGCCCGATTCGAACAAGACAGAGGGATAGAACCTTCTCCAGCACCCGGACAACACATCGGTGCGATGCACGCGAGAGAGTAAACTCTGACAGTACCTCCTCCAGAGCATCCCAGGACACTCTGCGGACACCGCGTTTGCTTCGCCAAAATATCTGATTTTTGATTGCCGGACCACTCATTTTCGTGACAAAATCATAATGTGCAGAGAACAAATGTCCCTTCAATGCTCTTATAGAATATGAGTGAGCCCCACATCGTGGACAAACGCGCGCAGCCTATCAAACGAAGAGAGCATGCGTAAAGCATAGAACTATGTGAAAGTCATAAGTTTAAGGCACTGTCATACCAACCTCTGACCTGTCCTTCCGCTTGACTGTGGAGCTACGAACAGGCTTCAGGACGGTAGCTTTCGCTCTCTTTGGCCGCTGAACGCTGCTCTCTTCGCGGTCCTGCGCAGAACATGTATTAGGAGTAAAATCATATGTATATGATAAATACATATGCTAAGCCACGCGTACCTTTATATCCGTGACCACGAACGAAGCGGCCTGTGCGGACTTGGGGCTCGCCGCGACTCCTGAGTCATCCATTACGGTTACATCCTCATCCGTCTGGGAGGAACTGTCCCCGCAGAGGTCCACGACAGCCTGTTAATCAAGTCCTCTCATATCACTCTAACCTCCCGAGTCCTGGTCACTGACCGCAGCGTCCGTCGCAGTGGCGCATCCGGGAGAACATACCAGCGGGCTTGCAGACGAGTCGGAATCCATAGTACGCAAATCCAGGAGTGAACACACGTGTGCGCTGTAGGCTAACGTAGACGGAAATGAACCTAGACGGAAATGTCCCTAACCAACAACTCCGTTCCCATCGATTCACATTGCGTTTCTTTGCTATACAAGGCGGTGCCTGTGTATTGCGATTAATGGCCGTGGGAAGCTTATTGACGACAGCGCCCTCTGAAAGGGGCCGATTAGAACAGACTAGCAGATGTCAACACTTCCGGTACGCGCACGTGGAGTAGTACATCACACCATCATCCGATCATGACGATCCTTCACGAGAACGCAGAACGTCTCAGCTATGACTTCACGCCAAGGTTCACGGCAAAACCATTCTGGCAGGATGGAGATTATTTGGAATTCGTAAGTATGAAGGCAACATCGGGAACATAGGTTAGATGTAACCGAAGTGTATGATGCCAAAGCCTATGATTTAGACATGCCATTATGTACAAGGAAAGGAGATAACCGGGTGCACGCGCAAGGCCGGCAGGTAAACCGAATAGGAAGGCCTCGCTCACGTACTCGTTTGACTTGGCGCGTGCGCCGGAAGCCCATCTCCGCGTCTCGTAAGCACGGGCATAAGTGTACCGCGTGGGGACGGCAGCGATCCAAGCGTGCGTCATAGCTTTATGAGCCCGTCATATATGTGTTTGTCATAATATTATTAAAAACTCATGATATGACAAAGTCATATTTTCTCTTACGGGGCGCAAGTAGAGGGGGGAGAGGGGCCCTCGTCGCGCGCAGCGCGACCGGCCGGCGCACAAGTGGGGGTACGCGAGTCCTGCGTGTGTTGTCTCAGTGGCGACGGCCGCGAGAGAACGCGGGCGTGCGTTCTTCGTATCCTGGCTCGTCCTTGCGAGGTGACAGTGGTGCGACGAGTGCGTGCTGCCGGCCGTGCAAGTACGCGGGCGGGCGTGCCGATGAGGCGCGTGCGCGAGCCGGCTCACCGAGCGCGAGGGTGCGAGACGGGGGCGGGGCGCTCGCGAGAGCGGGACTTAGAGACGAAGCGGTGCGGTGCGTGCGAGCGTCATATTTTTATGAGCCCGTCATATGTGTATTTGTCATAATATTATTAAAAACTCATGATATGACAAAGTCATATTTTTTCTTACGGGGCGCAAGATGAGGGGGGACAGGGGCCCTCGTCGCGCGCAGCGCGACCGGCCGGCGCACAAGTGGGGGTACGCGAGTCCTGCGTGTGTTGTCTCAGTGGCGACGGCCGCGAGAGAACGCGGGCGTGCGTTCTTCGTATCCTGGCTCGTCCTTGCGAGGTGACAGTGGTGCGACGAGTGCGTGCTGCCGGCCGTGCAAGTACGCGGGCGGGCGTGCCGATGAGGCGCGTGCGCGAGCCGGCTCACCGAGCGCGAGGGTGCGAGACGGGGGCGGGGCGCTCGCGAGAGCGGGACTTAGAGACGAAGCGGTGCGGTGCGTGCGAGCGTCATATTTTTATGAGCCCGTCATATGTGTATTTGTCATAATATTATTAAAAACTCATGATATGACAAAGTCATATTTTTTCTTACGGGGCGCAAGATGAGGGGGGAGAGGGGCCCTCGTCGCGCGCAGCGCGACCGGCCGGCGCACAAGTGGGGGTACGCGAGTCCTGCGTGTGTTGTCTCAGTGGCGACGGCCGCGAGAGAACGCGGGCGTGCGTTCTTCGTATCCTGGCTCGTCCTTGCGAGGTGACAGTGGTGCGACGAGTGCGTGCTGCCGGCCGTGCAAGTACGCGGGCGGGCGTGCCGATGAGGCGCGTGCGCGAGCCGGCTCACCGAGCGCGAGGGTGCGAGAGGGGGGCGGGGCGCTCGCGAGAGCGGGACTTAGAGAGGAAGCGGTGCGGTGCGTGCGAGCGTCATATCTTTATGAGCCCGTCATATGTGTGTTTGTCATAATATTATTAAAAACTCATGATATGACAAAATCATATTTTTTCTTATGGGGCGGAAGTAGAGGGGGGACGGGGGCCCTCGTCGCGCGCAGCGCGACCGGCCGGCGCAGGAGTGGGGGGAACGCGAGTCCTGCGTGTGTTGTCTCAGTGGCGCCGGCCGTGCGAGTACGCGAGCGTGCGCGCCGATGAGGCGCGTGCGCGAGCCGGCTCACCGAGCGCGAGGGTGCGAGAGGGGGGCGGGGCGCTCGCGAGAGCGGGACTTAGAGAGGAAGCGGTGCGGTGCGTGCGAGCGTCATATTTTTATGAGCCCGTCATATGTGTGTTTGTCATAATATTATGAAAAACTCATAATATGACAAAATCATATTTTTTTTTATGGGGCGCAAGTAGAGGGGGGAAAGGCCTTTCGTCGCGCGAAGCGCGACCGACCGGCGCAAAATGGGGGTACGCGGATGTTCCTGTGTTGCCTGGATGGTGACGGCCGCGAAAGTACGTGAATCTGCGTGCTGTCGTTGAGCGGGGGCGTGCCTACGGTCGGAGGGGACGGTCCCTGCCTGTGATTGGCCAAGCGGCCAGCCGGCCGGGTGGCTGGCTGCCGGCTGCCGGCTGCCCGCTGGTCTCGCTGCCGCTCGAGCGGCACTGTCTCGCCAGTGTGGTTTTGTCATCGGCGGAGTGCGGTCGCGAATATGTGTCGTCTTCGCTGGCACATGCGTCGGAAGGAGTGGTGCTGGGACGAGACTTGGGAATTGGTAAGCTGTCCTTCTCGTTTCTTGTCATCGTCATTATTGTGTGCCGAGTGAGTGTGTGGACACGCTGGGTAGGCCGGCCTTGGGTGGGGAAGCGGACTACATTTGACGGTATCATGGGAGTGTGTATAGGACCCGAGTCCGCAGCCTGCCTGCGGGGCCGGCCGCCGGCCGTGCCGCGAGCTTGCGTGGACTGCGAGGGAGGGACGACGCGGATGTCCGGCCGCGTGACTCGCTGGCGGCCGCCACGGTGACGGCTAGCTTTGCGTCAGCCGCGACGACCGGTCCGTGGGCAGGGTGCAGCGTCATGGATTTGACTTTATCATATCCACTAGGGCGAGTGAGCCGCGCTCTCCTTTGCGTTCCTTTTCTTCGTCTCTCTTTTGCACCCCCGTTTGTTTACTGCGAACCGCCCTCGCGATCACGCGCGGAGTCCGTGAGGCGACGCGCTCTGCGATTGGCTGTTCCGAACCCCTGACTGCTGCTCCTTGCTCGGCGCGGCGGTTCCAGGAATTGGACTGGTGGGGGAAGTGGCAGGAACTGTGCGAGCGCCCCGCGCCGGTTGGTTCAGTTGTGTCCGCGGCAGGAGCCATGAAGCGTCACAACCGTACGCTGTTCGCGAAGGCTGGATCACCAGTGAATGGTGCAAAGAAGGGCAGAACGCCCCCTAGACGCCTGTTCAAGGAGCCCTTATCGGTGTGGCGCGGGGCCCACATTCGTTTCAATGTAGAAGACGTGAGTATTCCCATTCTCTAAGGGCCGTGGGGGGCGTAAGCGTGAGCGTGCGGTCGCAGGTTTGATGAACGACGGCGTGGGGGCGGCCGTGCCGCGTGAGCAGGAGGTGCGACGAGTGCGTGCTGCCGGCCGTGCGAGTACGCGCGCGTGCGTGCCGATGAGGCGCGGGCGCGAGCCGGCTCACGGAGCGCGAGCGTGCGAGAGGGGGGCGGGGCGCTCGCGAGAGCGGGACTTAGAGAGGAAGCGGTGCGGTGCGTGCGAGCGTCATATCTTTATGAGCCCGTCATATGTGTGTTTGTCATAATATTATTAAAAACTCATCATATGACAAAATCATATTTTTTCTTATGGGGCGGAAGTAGAGGGGGGACGGGGGCCCTCGTCGCGCGCAGCGCGACCGGCCGGCGCAGAAGTGGGGGGAACGCGAGTCCTGTGTGTGTTGTCTCAGTGGCGCCGGCCGCGAGAGAACGCGGGCGTGCGTGGTCCGCATCCTGGCTCGTCCTGGCGAGGGGGCTGCCGCCCTCGCGAGCGTCTCACGGACATGGCTATCGTAGGTGCGTGTGCAGGCGAAGTATAG
This sequence comes from Megalurothrips usitatus, assembly GCA_026979955.1. Classification (NCBI taxonomy): domain Eukaryota; kingdom Metazoa; phylum Arthropoda; class Insecta; order Thysanoptera; family Thripidae; genus Megalurothrips; species Megalurothrips usitatus. The sequence goes on from CM049604.1 coordinate 11,163,925, forward strand.
AACGTGGATCGGCGCCTGTTGTCTCACTCCTGCTGGCCGTGGTAGAACGCGGGCGTGCGTTCTTCGTATCCTGGCTCGTCCTTGCGAGAGGACGGTGGTGCGACGAGTGCGTGCTGCCGGCCGTGCGAGTACGCGCGCGTGCGTGCCGATTAATTTAGTTTGTAATATTTCGCAGCATTAGTTAGGCTAGAGAAATCGAAAGCCGAACGGTTGGCACTGCTGCGGCCCGCGGTGACGTCATTGTCAGAGAGCAGACGCTTCCATGGGCCGCAGCCGCCCGAAAGCCCATTACTTGAGTCTCTCTCTCTCTCTCTCAGAGAGCAGACAGATTCGCCGCTGCCGGGCTGTGTGTGTGTGCCACTGTTTCGTCATATTGTAACGAACTATTTTGCCGTCTGTAACCTGTGCGATGCTAAAACGAATATTTGCCAGACGTTTTCCAGTTTCTGCAGTGCGCTTCCATGATGATAGGTAAGTTGCAAGTTGTATTTCGGATGCAAAACGACTCGTATGTCTACTCTACCCTCGCCCCCGCCCCTTTTGCTCCTCCTCTGTTTGTCACAAACCGTCCCGAAATTAATTTCAGCAAGAACTAATGGTTGATTATCTTTGTTTATTGGCGTGTGTAACCTCTAAACCTTTGCTGTTTTCGCGCAAACCAATCGGCGATCTGTGTTTTAGTTGTTTGACTCACAACTACGGTTGTTTATGTGCGGTGTGGTAGAGGTTATAGGTTATACTGTTCTGTCCCTCGAATAACTTTTAATACTTATTGTTTGATCTATTTCATAACCGTTAAAGATATTCCTTCTTAATTACATCCCTCCCTGTTTTGCGACATGCCATAACCTAAAAACTGCCCAGTTTACTGCAAACATGGTATAGAATTAGAATGCAAACATACACAGTAAAATACAGAAGTGAAAATCAGTGTGGTTGATTTAAATGTGTTTCTGAAGAGAGTCTGTTTGGTTTTTGCAGTGCTTTGTTCTTCTGGTGCTGGAACATCTTTGACATTGCCGTTTTGTTGTGGCTATGATTCGGTTCTCTCGTCACAAGTAGTGACGTGGTCATTTCAAATTTTATGAGGTATATATGTTTCTATTTTCTTCTATTTTATGTATACAGCCTTTCAATGTTTATTCATTTCATGTTAATTCTTCTATGTATTCCTATTTCAGGTGACTCTTAATGACAAGGTCAAACTTTGAAAGCGTTTGTGTACCTGCTGGGTTCGTAAAATGCTGTACAACATCTCCAGGTATGATGCCTACCAGCTAGTGTATGCGATATGTACTCAGTTAACTGGAAACATTCTGGCATTTCTTGAGAATGTGTGATGGCTGTAATATCCACTGCAATTTTGCTTTTAATGATGATTATACAGCCTAATTCATTTTAATTTGCTTTTATTTAAGGTACTACTCCATGTTGGTCCAAGCTGTATGCTCACATCTGGGATTCTTATTGCCTTGCACATATCGCTCTTAAGGTAAGTTGCTTTGCAAATTTGAGAATGCATATACATGGCTTTTTCAAACTTGTATGCAAAACTCAGTACTTCTCTGTATTATGTATATTTCCGTCACTGAAACTGAACCAAATTTATTAATCTTAGTTTTATCTTTTTTCAGACTTTCCAGCCAGTGCTACCAGTGGCCAAAATTTATGCCAATTTTAGGAATTGGATACAGTACAGACCCCATTACTAATTGTTCATTTCTGTACCCAAATCTATTTGGTTTGAAACTTTCCTACAAAAGAATAACTTACCACTGTTGGTTTCTAAGAACCTTTAGTCTGCATAGTATCATAGTGATAAGGTCAATGTTTTTATTTTTGTTTCTCCAGGCATAATAAATGTAACAGTACTTTTATGTATTTTCATCAACCTGTTTACACTGATATTTTTACTAGCTCTGTATCAATTGATTCAGAATGGTGTGAATCTAAAGATGAAAGTATTATTAAATGTAAGCCAAGGCCTCTCCTAAAATTGATTTATAATCAGGAGGGAGTTTATGACTGGTACGTGAGATTACAACACTTTGAACTCAAATCGGGGGGGGGGGGGGGGGGGGGGGGGGCAGCAGCAGTTACCAATGGCGAAAGTAGGGGGTCTGGATTTACATTCATATACTAACTTCGGTATATCGCATAATATTATGGTCCAGTATCGTTTTCTCAACTCTCGATTCTGGCTATCGATCTTTATGCCATTCTACCACCGGGATACACAGCCCAATAAGTTTTTCATGGATTGTTGTTGTCGATGTTGTGTCGCGTAAACAGAGATTCTGTTTCTCCTGCTGTTGAAATTTACTTCGGGTTTCCATTATTTCGTCTCGTTGAATGAGTGGTAAGCAGCAAACATTGACAGACCATGTCTGAAAGTAATCTGTTTTTCTGTGTTTAACCATGTTTTCGATTTGACAGTCGTTAGTTTTTCTTTTTTTATTGTTACAGATTTTACTATTAGTGAGTCAGAATATCACTACTCAGAACATTCACTGCAGCCCATCAAAGGTGCCCTTGTGATGTTTTTAAGCCACTGTTTGAATAGATGGTGAGTTGCCTGTGTAAATTCTTTAGCCTAAAGTGCATATTTAATGTTCTTTTATTTATTTATTTATTGGTAGCTGGCTGTGCCTCGTCATCTTGAATCAGTACACTTTCCTATTCAAGATATAAGTGCTTTTTCTATTCTAGAGACATATTCCAATGTTTTAACACTATGTCTTGATGACATCCAATTTGACTTTTGTTTCAAGGTGAGCTGTGGTAGTGTTGTCTTTGTAGTGGCGCTGTTTCTGAATCTGTTTTTCCTTACATAATTACAGTGTTCACTATGGATAAGTCTGGACATCGTTACTTGAAGTGCATACATTGCAGTCCACCAAAACTGTTTCCAAGTTTGAAGCTGCTGAATAAGCACTGGTATCTTCTGCATGATAATTTGCCTTCATATACTTGTGGCCAGTGCAGGGAGTCTTGTGTGCATAGAAGTTCACTTGTTCGTCACATCAAAGACAAACATGTTGATCGTGTGGATGCACAACCAGAGAGACAACATGCTAGGGTGCCAGGGCTCTCAAGTTCAAATGCCACATCATCATCATCATCGGTGGCTGGTGCTCCCCCTGCAGCAGACAATGAGGGAGATGATGTCTCAATTGATGATCCTGAGCCTGAGGTCAAAACTGGATCATGCAATGTAGATGATTACAATTTTATGGAAGAGGCTGCAAAGTTCCTCATCCATCTGCGTTCTTCTGGGAACATAACAGGTGCATCAGTAAGCTTGATCGAAGAGTATGTTGGTGGGTTGGTTGAAAACCTTGTGAAAAATTTGAAGAACAAAACAGTTAAGTTTCTGCGAGAAATGAATGTACCTCTAGATGATTCAGAGAAGTTTGTGACAGAGAATTTTCAAGTACTTAGTCCTTTTGTTGGTTTAGAAACAACTGACAAACAACTGGAGTATTTCCATGTTCATTATGGATTGCCAGTACCGAGTGATAAATATCTTGACAACCGCATGGAGAATAGGCTTGGCAGAAAATTAAAAATGATTCTTCCGACACAGGTTCCTGAATCCTTCCAGTCAATCTCGCTGAGTGAAATCTTGTCAATGGTTGTGAAGAACCCTTATCTTAGACGTTTAATTCTTAATGAGAAACAAAGCGATGATGGTGTATACCGGTCTTACAAGGATGGCACTGACTTCAAGACTAATGTATTTCTTCAAAAGTATCCCACTGCCGTAAGGATTGTTCTTAATTACGATGATCTAGAAGTTACCAATTCTCTTGGAACCAAATGTATCATCCATAAGCTTAGATGCTTCTACATTTTAATTCAAAATCTGCCCCCTGAAGAACAGTCAAAAATATCATCAATTTTCCTCTTGGCAATGAGTTATGCAGAAGATTTGAAGAAGAATGGTGCATTTGCTAAAGTTTTGGGTCCGTTACTGAGAGATTTGGAGCGCTTGAACAGTGATGAAGGAATACCTGTTAAACTCCCAGAGGGTGGAATTTTTATCCTGAGAGCGTGTCTGGTCAATGTTAGTGCTGATACATTAGCAGCTCATGCGTTGTTGGGTCTTCTGTCTCCGTCAGCATCGCTGTTCTGCAGGCTTTGTATGATCACAAAGAAAGACTTCCAACAGCACTCAACTGGTATTGGTCAAATTCGTTCAGCATGGCTCCATGAAAGGCCTGTGCAAGAAGTGGAGAGAAACAGTGCCGTTCCCAAGAAGTATAAAGTGAAGGAAAGGAGTGCCTTACATCTAGCATTAAAAGTCCCGGGAGATTGTGTTTTTGATGCTTTTCACGATCTAGTTGGGGTCATTCAAATGGTGCTAAAACTAGCATTATATGAATTCATTTGTGTTAGAAAACTTTTTACAGTCTTTGAGTTTAATTCCAGGGTGAGATCATTTGTGTATGGAAAACCAGATATTAGAAATAAGCCATCAGTTAATTTCTCAGTGAATGGTTTGTGTGGGAAGGGCCACACCCTCAAGCAATACGGGTCTCAAACATTCTGTCTTCTGCGTGTTTTCCCATTTCTCATCAGTGGCGTTCAAGAACACGATAAGTATCTCCAGCTCGTACATTTGTTGCAAGACATTGTGAAAATTATATTCTCATTTGAGTTGCGTGATAGTGACATAACTAGGCTGGAAATTCTTCTATATCAGCACAACAAACTCTTTCACGAAATGTTTGTGTCACCACTTGCAAGTAGAAGATAGGGCTGCAGAAGAGGAAGAGGAGGAAGAAGTGGAAGAGGAGGTGCAGGAGGAACAGCCTGGAGGTGACACTGCTGATGATGAAAGTGGCGGGGAAGATTTAGAGAATGAGGATGCAGAAACACAACCCACGCCTAGAAGAAGGAAATATGTCAGCAAGAAATTGAAGAAGGGAATTAATAAGCTGCATCACATACTACATTACCCTTAACAGTTTCGGGAAAAGGGTCCTTTGATTTGCCTCTGGTGTGCAAGGTGACCTATGTTTTTTTTTCTATTCCATTTTTTTCTCCCTTTGATTTCATGAAGTCAAAATGGAAGACCAGAATTTTAGAATCTCTTTATATTGAAATTTGAATTCAGTGTAAATCCTTCTCTATTTACTTGCTTTTTAAATTTTTTTGATGCCCAACAGGTTTGAGGGAAGACACAGGATCTTCCGAAAACATTCAGGTGTTCAGGCGTGCTTCAAAAATATCCCCAAGACCATGTCAAAGATGAGCCAGCTCAGTACCCTTGGCCCACTTTTGGATAAAAGTGAACCGCCGGACTATAAATTCTCTACAGAGGGTGCAGTTCCGAAACTCGTAAAGAACTGTCCTCACAGTGAAGCACTCTTAAGTCGTGGATTTGCAGAAATGGATCAGGTCATGATTGTGGAAACCGCTGAAATTCACGGAGAGGAGTATTGTCCAGGACTCTTTGTTGCCTTGAAGTCGGATGGTGTGTCCAGAATTCCAGCTTTTGGCCTTGTTGAGAGCATTGTAGTTGAATTGCATGGAGAGAAGAGAATCTTTCTCTCTGTTACGGAGTGCAGGAATGATGGTCTCAGTGGACGTTACAATGCCTACAAAATTTCCAATTTATTTCAGAGAGCACCTGTGTTAGTGACACCAAGTGATCTTGCTCACTACAAATCAATTGCTCCCTGGCTGCCTTATGAAACCAGAGGTCAGGACTCAGACTGTTTGTTTTTGAGTCCAAGAACAGTGTTTGTCTAGAAAGGTAATATTTTCTGGTCTTGATTTCTGTTTTTTTTCCCGTGTTATAAATAATTATATTTATTTAATCAACTGCACTCTTGTTCTCATCAGATTATAGTGTGCCTGTGTGGCTCCTCTCGCATGGCATTATACAAGAAATAAGCATAAGTAGTTCAGCCTAGGTACGTTCTTCCCAATGAAAAATTCTGAGTTTGTAATAACTTAATTTTTTACTTAATTTTTTTTCAAGGGTTTTTGTTATGTGAACAGAAAATGTGACCTGCTCCAAAATTGCCCATGAAAATTGTGTTCCACAAAGTTCGCCTCCTTAGCATGATTGAAGGACTAGCAGTTTTGATGGAAATCTCAATGACATCGGCTCAACCATGAAGTATAGCTATAATGGAGTAGGTACTAGAGCTCCCCGAGCCACCGTCCCGGGACCTGGCGAACGTATCTCCTCCCTGGGTTTTCGACCAATCGCCGATTTAACGATTCCCACAGTCTCCCAAAGGTCCAATGCAACTAACAATTACTTCAAATCGGTCCTCGAGTACCGGAAAGACACCACACGGTACCTATTTTCTTCACGATCGTTGATTCCGCCAGGATACCCGGGCCCGCATCCAACGCCTTCTAGCCGTCCCAGAACTGTCTCGCCAGCTTCTGCCGCTAGGGGCGCTAGTGTGCCGTCGTCTGTTCCGCTCCCGCGCCGTGTGTTTTCACGTTTGTTTTGAATCGCGCACCTGCTGCAGCTGACCCGATGATCTATCCGCATCAAAAATGGCAAATAATGATGACGATTTCAACGTTAGTTTTGGTGACGAGGAATTTGGAGCAGGAAACTCGACATTTAATTCCGTTGTAATAAACGAGTCATTAGATTCCTCCTTCGATCTCGAGGAAAATCGTGCCGAAAATGATGGTCTGCTACCGGGTGATACCTCTACCCCAAAGAAAGGAAGAAAAGCGCCGTTCAAAATACCCAAACCACCTCCATCAGTGTATTTTAGAAGGTGCGGTGTTTGTGGAAGCTACCTAAAAACAGAGAAAGGTTTCAATAGCCACATGCAAGGGCACAGGTGGAAAGGTAACCCTCCTCTTTTACAATTGTGATTGGGGTCGATGTCTTTATTATTATTATAATACAATGTAGAAATCTATTTCAGACAATTCGAAGCTAAAACCTCCAGTTGAAGAAGTACTGCGACATTGTAAAGCCCAGGCAGTGGCAGTTATTGACAAACAAATGAAGAAATTCACAGTGGCGGATGGACAACCAGGACATCTATTCAATGTTGAAGTTACTTCCGTCTTGAAGGACATGAAGAGCAACATAGAAGATTCTGAATTCTTGAATTTTGTACTAGCAAAACTAAGTGAAGTGTTGTCCTCCAAGAGTACATCTAAAGTTATGCCATCAGCGGTGCTCTTTGAAATGCAGTGTTTATTGTCAAGGGCCTACTCCTGTCAAGAATTTAGAGATAAATTAATGGAAACTTTTTTGAAGATTACACTTGCAAAGCCAGGTCTAGCTTGGAATATTATCTTCAGTTTCTGTAAGGAAACATTTGATACTGCCTTTATTTATCTGTGCCAAAAGTTGCGAGGACCAGCAATAGCAGCATATAAACTGCGATCAAAGGATGATTTCAATCATCACTCACCTCAGCAGGTAATTCACTTCTATTTCTTTTAATATTAAATTTAATTCATTTTGGAGAGTGATGTACCTTAAAGCATTTTTTTCTTTCACTTGGCAGCTTGTGCACCATATTGCTGGGGCATGCTTGAGGACACATTTTAGAATTTCATGTACCTACCCAAACAATCAAGCTATGCGCAACATAAAGGAGTGCATCATGTTGAAGTTCGCTAGAGTAGGAGGGCCATCTGTTGTGGACAAAAAGAACCCACAATATTGGACATCTCTACTAAATAGGAAATCCCTATTTTTCCTACATGAAGAATCTATGCCCTTCTTCATCGAGCTCAGCAAGCTCATTCAAAAAATGGAGACAGCTGATGGCAGTCTGAGCCATGTAAAGGTCATGGAAGAAATTGTAGCCAACAGAACCCTCATAACACTATGGGACACCATTGTGGACGGCTCTCTCTCTGAAGACGAGTCTTTTCAGTTTATGAGGAAAATTGTTAAGTCCCTGACAAACACCTTCGGGAAGGGGATAATGTTGCGTAGGATGAACGCTTTGGGGAAAAGTGGTAAGGGCAACAAGACAGCTTTAGCAGTCAGTTATAGAGCTCGCCTTATTGGCAAAGTGTGAGGCCAAAGTTATAACCATGTTATAACAAAGATACATGCATAACCATATGCTTTAGTGATTCAATTGTGATTGTTACTTTTTGAGCCATTTACCTGCTCATATATGCAACTATATGTGTAAGTTAAGTGCCTTGGAAAAGTTATTTTCTGTTTTATTATGTTCAGTTCAAAGGAGGACTTAAATTAAGTTCAATGGATGTTTTCATTGAAATCTTTTATTCATGTTAATGACAATATTTTAAAAATAGTTCCCAAATAAATCTTACAAGAATTTGTGTACATTGAGTTTATGCTGCCATTTCTTTATCATAAATCACTTTGATTTTCTTCTCTTTGGTAGTGGTTCATCACTTGCTTCCAACATCTTTGAAACACCGTCAACATTACTAGACTTTCGTCTTACATTATAATCTCTAGAAAGAGTTATCTTAGCATCAGTGCTGAGAAATCCTTGAACTGTGACGCTATTTTGGCCACCTCCAGCACCACGCTGCTTAGAAAAATATTGCTCGAGTGGGTCCTGACAGAACACTCGGGCGTTAATAAACTTAGCTCCATTACTTAACATAAATTTAACAGCCCCAATAAATCCATTGATTGTAATGTATATACCCTCTAAAGTTTGACGACTTAACAACATTTTCTCCTTTTCATTTTCTTTTACTTTGGCTGCTTTGACTTCTTCCCATGCCAATAATTCATTCTCAAAAGTCAGCAACTCATTGAACCTGTCATCGTTGACAGAAGTATACGGATTTAGCCTATGATTCGCTGTTCTCTTACCCATGTTTGTATGGGCTCCATTTAAGTTATCAAAGAAGTCATTAACAGATATAATGAAATCAGCAAGAGTTTCAGTGCCTGTCCAATTTTTATCTTTAAGTGACAATCCTGCAGTTCTACTCATGACCTGGCCAGCATAAGATACATTCATACAAGTGTAACTGTTAAGATACACATTCTGAGATGTCAGTTTGTAGCATCTCCTTAAAGTATTTTGAACCTCCTCCACATACAGTCTTTCAATAGTTTTCCAAGTCATAAACTGACCACCTTTAGTCAGCAACCTAGTACATTTTTTACCCTGACCAGACTTGGCTAGACAGTTGCGAATTGTTTTGAGGAGATGAGGTGGGTCTGCTATAAAATACAATAATCTCTCAGGTGCACACAAATTCACAGTGTTATAAACTAAATTAGGATGAATTTTAGAGTGCACATCAGAAACAGTGGCAGGGGTATGCATGCCTATAAATGCCCCATTAACAGCACAACCATCTGCCACTAATGCCAAGATTTTAATACTCCTTATTTCACAAGCTGATATGACTTCCCATGAACGTTCAAATAGTTGCTCTTTCTTAAGACAACTAACAGGAAATGCTGCAACAACTTCCTTCAAAGCACTGCAAACACCTTTAATCATGTAAGTTAATATGCATTTTGCAACTGCTGGTTCATTTTTCAACTTTCCATGTAATTTATCTTCAAGCATTTGCATTTCTGACTCCACTTCTGTTAAATCCACATACCCAATTAATTTTGCATCAGACTATCTATAAACAAGCTTCTGAGCAATGTGAATTTCATCCACTAGTAAATTATGAAAGTGCTGATATTCTTGCTGTTTAGACACTGTTTCTTGTAAATTGTTAAGCTTCTCAGTAAAAACACCTAAAACAAGAATTTTAAAAAGTGTTAAAAAAATTTCAAGTGCACAAATGTGATAATGTGTATCCATATTTATCTACATAAATTACATAAAGCTCACCTTCATTCCTGGGTACAGCATATGAGTAGTCAAAAAGAGTTCTATCATGAGGCAAATGAATCACACCAGACTGTCGTATGGCATCATATCCTCCAACACCAGCAACACTTCTTAACAATAATGCAAAACGGATCATGGCTGGGTGCCACCGCATGCCTCGTTTGTCAGTCAATGATGAGTAATGCAACTGCTGCTGAAGAAACAAGTGTTGCATTGGATTCAATTCTGCATCCCTGAGCACTTCTGCTAAATCTTCACCTATTTCACTGTCCACCATAACACCCTCAGACTGAAGTTGAAGTTTAACTTGATTTAGGTAATCGATTTTCCTCTTTGAATTTTTAATTTCTTTCTGTTGTTTCTTCAACTTAATAGAAGCTTGCTTTAGATTCAGCAAGTCATTCCTTGTGCACTTTTTAGCTTCTTCTTTGCAGAAAGTTTTGAAGCGCTGACTCATCCTTTCATTTGATTTTTTACATTCAGTGCACCTCCAGCATTCAACGGGGACAAGTAAAGAACAAGCCTTCGGTCTGAAGGTTCTATGATACCTAGACTCATCGTAGGGATTTTCATCAACATTGCCTGAGGGGTCAGAGTTCCACATATCACAGTAAGTAGGAGAATCAACACCAGCACAGATTTCAAACGACCTCACTTTTAACACAATGGCCAATGCTCTGTCAACAAACAGCTTTTGAGACTGTTCAGTCAGTGTGAAAGAGTCGGTCCATTCACCAATACAATTACTGTACAGTTCTGGAGAAATGGGTTTTCTGTGCACAGTTATTCTAACAGATCCAGTGGATGACATAAAAACATTTCTCTGTATAGCTGGATCACTTCCCATGGACAGTCTGGGTATGTTTAGTCCTTCATTTTTTTCAAGCACTGTCCAATGATTAGGTAAGACAGCCTTTAACAAAGTGACTGTCTGGCCAATTAAATTAATTGATGGATGCTTTGAAGCAGCTTCACTCCTTGGGCTGGCCTATTGAAATGAAAAAATGAAATGGATTAGTACAACAATAAATTAAATACAAATGCATTAATAAAAACAGATAATGTAATAAATTTGTAGCAGAAAAGAATTACAAGTCACCTCATATTCTGTTTCTGATGATGCCAAGGCTTCAAGGAAGTCTGTTGAATCATCAGTCAAAATACTGTCAACAACGCTGTTTCCTGGACTTGGTGTTGGAGAGGTGATAAAGTCCGAGTCCATACACAAAGAATCTCCTGATGCGTCAGGGTCAGGCAAACTTGAACTGGGACTAGGAGTGGGAGTGGGACTACAGCTGGTAGGATTTGGAACATTTTGGCCGGCACTGCTTGGACTGGGACTTCTCAGTTCTCCTACCTACAAAGGCAAAAGTATAAGTGAATCTAACCTTAACGTGAATGCAACACAGACGTCCACATTCGAATCTCACCAGTAAATCTGAAGTGCGCGGACGAGCTGCTATAAAACCGCGGCCAGCTCCTCCTCTTTCTTTGTGGAATCGGCCGGATTTGACGTGAGTGAAACTACTTCGTCTCCCTCTTCGGGGCATATCCAATCTAAGCAGAACAAACAGCACATTCATTGACAAAGATTCATCCAGAATATCTCCAGCAACGTAAGTGACGGACGAAAATCACAAACAGCACTGATAAATTCACTAACCATTCATGAAACACAGTAATGTTCGAATATTTGTTCTTTAACACTCGTACCGCACCGCTGAGAAACAGGCCTAGAACAACACGAAAACACACGGCGCGGGAGCGGAACAGACGACGGCACACTAGCGCCCCTAGCGGCAGAAGCTGGTGAGGCAGTTCTGGGACGGCTAGAAGGCGTTGGATGCGGGCCCGGGTATCCTGGCGGAATCAACGATCGTGAAGAAAATAGGTACCGTGTGGTGTCTTTCCGGTACTCGAGGACCGATTTGAAGTAATTGTTAGTTGCATTGGACCTTTGGGAGACTGTGGGAATCGTTAAATCGGCGATTGGTCGAAAACCCAGGGAGGAGATACGTTCGCCAGGTCCCGGGACGGTGGCTCGGGGAGCTCTAGTACCTACTCCATTATAGCTATACTTCATGGCTCAACTCGTACTCACTATTTGTTTAATGTAAGCAGTCTAAGTAATCCTTGTAATATTTTTCTTGCTCACCCTTCCTGTATGGAAATGTAACATGAATTTTTTCTGTTTGTCTTTGAGCGTGAGGGTGTGTGCGATCGCGCGCGAGAGGGGAGAAAAGGATGCTGGAAACGTGTGAGAAAGATGGGGGTAGGAATGGGAAGCGAGGGGGAAGGCAGGATTGGAGTCCCACAAAAGGGGAGTTGGGAGGGAAAGGGGGAGGGGCCAAGTCGTAGGTAAGATGCGAAAATTTCATTTACTGAACGACACTCAGTATCGCAACCATTCCAGTAGACTTTTTAAAACTCAGTTTGTAAGCAACTGTACTTTGAAGAAGAAAAAAGGAGATAAACTGCCACATGCTGGGTAACAGAACTTTAATAGAAAGTGTGACTCACCAATACATTAAAATGTTGCTTGTATGGATACATTAATGATCCAATTTATCAGGAAACGGAATCACTTTCGTGGAAGGAACTCCATTTTCACCTTGTCTCTAAATAGAATGGGCGTGACATCGGTTTCAGTGGTTAGGTTGGTAACGGTTTTCAAAATTCAACGGATTTCCGGTCCCTCTAGCCGTTTGGCGGTTGTTAGCAGCTCGTTCGTCGTGAGTCGCACGGTGGCATTAGTGGGTGTGTGGTTTAACGCAACTTTTACGTGCTAAAGTGAGTTTTAGATATGAGCTGTGCTATTTTTAGGTGCTTTGTTGCCTGTTTCTTGTAAAATATTTGTTATGCATATGTTTTCTCTCGTACACTGTACTCTCTCCGTGGTTGCAAGGGAGAGAAGGCGGCCATTGGCCCATTCTTTTCCTGACTCACTGAACTTGATCTCAAATCTTTGAGAGCGGTCGTGTGAGCGTAGTGTAGGAATGTTTCTGAGTCTTGAGACTTTCTTGCAAATGCTTTTCGGTTTGTTTGGTCGATAGCAATGGTCGTTTAACCTATTGAGCAGGTGCCATCCAACCTTGTCAGGCACTTAAATATTCTGAGTGTTGCAAGAGCTATGTAACTTGTATTGACATTCAATCTGAGCTAAAGGATTTTGTTTTGTTCTTAAGGAACTATCATGGAGGATCTCGATTCAGAGGAGCTGTCCAAATTTCTCACCCAACACATGGAAAGTGATTTGGCGAAGAAACTGAAAGGTAATTAAAGTGTCTTGTCGAAATGTCTTATTTAAACGTAGTCATTTAGCACCGATTTTTGTCTGAATCAATTTTTATTGTTCAATATATTTGGTTTTGATTCAGTTTGTCTCAATCTCTTTAGTCTGCCTGCATCCTGCATGTTTAACATAAATGAATTTTGGTTTGTTTTGCTCTCTGTCTTAGGCCAAAAAATTAAAGGCAGAGACTTCATGAACCTCTCACATTCAACCCTAAAGCTCTTTGGATTTACCCTCGGAGATGTATTGGAAATAAATTCATTGCAAGAGAAGCTAAAATCAGGGCAATTGGTAAGACGTTATTAGTGATAATGTATTCTTTATTATCTTTGATGTTAAGGCTGTGCTTAGGTTGTATTTATTCTAATTTCTTTCCAAACATTGTTTTTACTGCGTTTTTTTTTTTAATTTTCAGAAATATACTCCATTGTTATCTGTCTGCCACAACAAAGAGAATCCCGGACATCACTTGTCTTTGAATGCTCGTGATGATCATAGGAAACCTAGCAGTGATAATGACAGTGATGTGAACCATGGTTTTGATGATATGAATGCCCATGATCATAGGAAACCTAGCAGTGATAATGACAGTGATGTGAACCATGGTTTTGATGATATGAATGCTCATGGTGATCATAGGAAACCCAGCAGTGATAATGATAATGGCAGTAATGTGAACCATGGTTTTGATGATATAGATAGCTTAGATTTGGATGAATCAAGAGATAGTGGTGATGACGTATCAGACTCAGAGCTCCTGGACTGGATGTCCCAAGAGGAACTGTCCGATCTCTCCAGTTACAATAAGAAAGGCCTCAAGAGCAACCTCCAGAATTTTAAACAGTTGAAGGAAAGAGGTCAGTATCGTATGGCACTTCATCTGGCATCTGAAATTATTGACAGAGTATATTTAGTTTAGCTACCTTCATGTTTCTATGCTGGCTAAGTGGTCTTGGCAAGTGTTTGATTGCATTATTGCTAATCTTTTCAGGCCTCACAAACTTATCAATACCCTCTGGGTTTTCCGTCTTTAAAAAGAGTAGAGACAAGGAAGCTAGAGTATGTTTCCTTTACTTGGATGCTTAATAATTAAATTGTAACTGCTTCAGTACATTTGTTTTTTGTGACAGGCTAAGAAGTCAGCTCCATCATCCTCAAAGCGAAATAAGAAATCTGGTGGTCACGCTTCAACAGCCACAAGGTCGTCAGCTCGATTGAGAGGAAGTGCTCCTCGTGTTCAATTGGTGGCCCCAATAAATGAGCCATCTGATGAAGAGTGTGACTCCAACAAGGAGAACGCCCCTGAGGAACCAAAGGATATGTACAAGCCTGATGCTGCTCATTTGAAACGTACTAGGCAGGAGCTTCTGGAACTCAAGCCACATTTAGGAGAAGTAATTTAGCTATTATACATTTCGGGTAAGCGTATAGTCTTTATTGCTTACACTGATATCGTTCTGTCTTTTTCTCTCTTCTATAGATTGATGTAGCGGCTATTTTAAAGGAACACAAAAGCACTAAGGACTGTATTGCTAGATGGCTGGATGAGGGGTTCGTGCTTGCTGTCAAGGACCGTAAGAAAGCATATCGAGTCTTGGTCAGACATTTATCATATAAAGTTTTCAGGTAAGTTTATCAAATTCCTGCTCTATCTATATAACTGCTGTACGACTTGTCAAAATTGTCATTTTAAAATTTGGTTTATCTTTCTGTTTTCACTGACTTATTGTAATATCAAATGTGTAGTCATCCAAGTGAAGTGAAGACTGAGCATCTGGAAAGGCTAGCAAAGAGTTTCTGTTGTACTTATATACAATACAAGAAACCAATTGATTCACCCAACTCAACACCCTGGGTTAGTAAAGTGAAAAGGGGGCCATTAATTTCTAATTCTTACAATTCTTTGATTCTTACTAATTGTTTTTTGTTCTTTTCTTTACATCTCTTGCAGTCTCACATTTATTCCCCTGCAGCCAATAAAGGACATTTCGCCAACATTCGCAAGCGGATTCAGACAGCCCTGCCCGATGCTGAAAGGGATAGGAAAACCAAAGTGAAGAAGAAGAACCCTGACAACTCCCCTGTTCCTGGCCACGATGTAGATGTATGTTGAAAACAGCATTTCAGTTAACTTGATTTACCATCCTTTTCTGAGTTTTAATTATTTTTTTCTAGATTGAAGCCTTGGCTGTGATGTGGCCAGGCAGAGGTGAGAGAGATCAAATCATTGATGCGATGCAAAAAACCTTTGGATACCGGCAGAATCAGAGAAAGAAGGGGAGCAGTATTACTGATATGATCAAAGAATTCCCTCAATTTCACAACTATAATGGCGAACTGGTAAGTGGATTTCATATTGTATGATTAACTTAAGCACCTTTTTACATGAACTGATATTATGTTATTCCTGTGTTGTCAATTTTTGAAACCTCCAAATTTAGTTCAACATTGTACTATGTATTGTACTATATCTGAATTTCACTTTTTCATTTGCAGATCTCAAATGAATTTGGTCTGATGTTCCCCAAAGCAAAAGACATGTGTCCCCTTTTTTTGAAGCATATTCCTAAGATACAAGAGATGTGGCCTACCATGATAAGGAAATCATTCAGTGTAGATAGTAAGTGTGAAAGCATGTTACTTCAAAATACAGATTTTCAATTAGGGTTTTTTGAGTGTTCTAACCCATATTATCTTTTCTGTTTTAGCAACTGCTCAAGCTTGCTACGCTTTGGCATGCAAATTGCCACATGTTCCTCGAGGGGGGTCTGAAGAGGATACAGATACAACTGTGCTGCCAGTAGAAAAGGAGCTTATAGTAATTAAATCAGTAAGACAATTTTTATTTAAGTAATTTTTTCTTCCAAGTGGTGTGGTTCGATCAATAAATAATCTTTGTTTGTCTTGACAGCCTAAAGTTGATATTGCTGAATATGCCGAAGGAAGAAGGGAACAGGAGGCTGGGCCTGTTCAGCCCTATCATATAGGAATCAAGTCCGATCTAACATCCGATATTATGAAGTATTTCCTCGTCTTGGATGGAAGACCCATGGAGCTGGGAAAAATCCCCACAATTAGGGCAATTGATTGGGTATTCAAGGCTTGCTGTGTATTTAATGTTTATTTTCCGCCATCATGGACTAATTTTTTCAGACTTCTTCAGACATGCTACTATGAAGTTTACCTCACTAATGAGGATGACGCCCCTGCGTCGGCTATTGAATATTTCAAAATTTTACACGGGGTTTAGAGTAGATCAATTTTCCTCTTATCTGCCTGTCTGTTTTTTTCCTCCTATGTAAAATTTACTTTCAATTTTTCAATGTTTGTCAGTGAGAAACTGTCTGTTGTTTTGTTGTAGTTGTTTTTCCCTCTATGTAAAAATTACTTGTAAATTTAATAATTTTGTCAGAGACATCTGCTGCTAATGTCCAAAAGCTGTATTTTTGTTGTTTTCATATGATTTAAACTTGTTTCTGCATTTTAAAAATTCCAGCCCACTGAGACTTGCAGTTCTTGTTTATAAGTCTACAACCTTTTAATTAATAATGCCCTTTTCACAAATTTGTTACATCCGTAATAAAATTGATACTTTAAACAAATGTACAGTAATTATACACTACAAGATGTTATGTGTGCAGGGATTGAAACCCCTACTGAATTACATGTCTTGAGTTGAAAACCGGTGTCGGGCAATCATGATGGAAATAGTGAGAAACTTAAATATGCCTCTGTTGATTAGTTGCAGCTGGTTTTGAACAAAGCATAGCAATGGCATAGACTGCATTTATAGAAAATTAACAGGACTGGCCAACCGTTCTAACAAACCTCCCTGCTGGCAAGCATGGAATGCAGGGGGGTGGGGGATTAGCATGCACTAGTTATAATAAAAGGGAAATATTTTTATTCATCTCCGTTGGGTTTTATCCTGAAGGAAAATGAGTTGGCTGATCTAACAATAGGAAACTTCCCGCCGCGAGAGCACATCCTGTATCCCAGAGGGGTACTGCGAATAAGACAAGTGGCTGTTTGCAGTAAGAGAGGGGGAGAGGTAAACAGCAGAGGGGCGGCAGGAGTCCTTGATGTGGTCTAGGCTTGATGATGTCTTTTAATCCTTTTGTACGCTGTTTCGGAGTGTTTTATTGTTAATATTAGTTAGTGACTTACGAATTTGATCTGAGTCCCTGAAGCCAACTGTCACTTTTACTCATCCATGTACAAGTGTATTTGATTTGAAGTTTTACTAACCGGCTTGCAGCCAGCCAACTCCTCTGTTCTTCATAACCCAACTAGGGATATTTTCTAAACTATGGTATCAAGATTAGGTGCGAATTTAGATAGCTATTTGTCAAGGTATGATCAATTTAAAGTGGGGTTGTAAATCTATTCGCATAAAAATGCTTGTTTTGAGGTATAGATCAACTGGAAAAGATATGATGAATGTAGCAGAGGATCATACGAGGCGTTATTATTACAAGGGAGTGTACATGGGGGAGTACCTCAATATAGTGACAGTTTTGTCCCTGCAATGGTAACAATAATGTCCATTTAATGTGGTGCAATATTGTTTCTGTACTGTGGACAAATTTGTCCATAGGTACGGACAAAATTGTTACTAGCAAGAAAACATTTAATTCTAGTAGAAGTCGGAACTCTTTACCCAGTTGTTCCTTGTAATGGACAAATTTGTCCATAGCTATGGACAATATTGTTACTCACTACGTGAACAATTTTGTGGTTTTTTTATGGACAAAATTGTCCATAGCTATGGACGCGTAGAATCGTTCCTGGACCAGTAACAATATTGTCCATTGTTATGGACAAAATTGTCCATAGGTTTTATCTGTGTAGAGAGCAAGCGGTGCGGTGCGTGTGAGCGTCATAGCTTTATGAGCCCGTCATATGTGTGTTTGTCATAATATTATTAAAAACTCATCATATGACAAAGTCATATTTTTTCTTATGGGGCACAAGTAGAGGGGGGAGAGGGGCCCTCGTCGCGCGCAGCGCGACCGGCCGGCGCAGAAGTGGGGGTACGCGAGTCTGCGTGTGTTGTCTCAGTGGCGACGGCCGCGAGAGAACGCGGGCGGGCGTGGTTCGCATCCTGGCTCGTCCTGGCGAGGGGGCTGCTGCCCTCGCGAGCGTCTCACGGAAATGGCTATCGTAGGTGCGTGTGCAGGCGAAGTACAGAACGTGGATCGGCGCCTGTTGACTCCTGCTGGCCGTGGTAGAACGTGCGCGTGCGTTCTTTGTATCCTGGCTCGTCCTTGCGAGAGGACGGTGGTGCGACGAGTCCGTGCTGCCGGCCGTGCGAGTACGCGGGCGTGCGTGCCGATGAGGCGGGCCGGCTCACCGAGCGCGAGGGTGCGAGAGGGGCGGGGCGCTCGCGAGAGCGGGACTTAGAGAGCAAGCGGTGCGGTGCGTGTGAGCGTCATAGCTTTATGAGCCCGTCATATGTGTGTTTGTCATAATATTATTAAAAACTCATCATATGACAAAGTCATATTTTTTCTTATGGGGCGCAAGTAGAGGGGGGAGAGGGGCCCTCGTCCGGCCGGCGCAGATGTGGGGGTACGCGAGTCTGCGTTTGTTGTCTCAGTGGCGACGGCCGCGCGAGAACGCAAGCGTGCGTGGTCCGCATCCTGGCTCGTCCTGGCGAGGGGGCTGCTGCCCTCGCAAGCGTCTCACGGAATTGGCTATCATAGGTGCGTGTGCAGGCGAAGTATAGAACGTGGATCGGCGCCTGTTGTCTCACTCCTGCTGGCCGTGGTAGAACGTGCGCGTGCGTTCTTTGTATCCTGGCTCGTCCTTGCGAGAGGACGGTGGTGCGACGAGTCCGTGCTGCCGGCTGTGCGAGTACGCGTGCGTGCGTGCCGATGAGGCGGGGGCGCGAGCCGGCTCACCGAGCGCGAGGGTGCGAGAGGGGGCGGGGCGCTCGCGAGAGCGGGACTTAGAGAACAAGCGGTGCGGTGCGTGCGAGCGTCATAGCTTTATGAGCCCGTCATATGTGTGTTTGTCATAATATTATTAAAAACTCATCATATGACAAAGTCATATTTTTTCTTATGGGGCACAAGTAGAGGGGGGAGAGGGGCCCTCGTCGCGCGCAGCGCGACCGGCCGGCGCAGATGTGGGGGTACGCGAGTCTGCGTGTGTTGTCTCAGTGGCGACGGCCGCGAGAGAACGCGGGCGTGCGTGGTTCGCATCCTGGCTCGTCCTGGCGAGAGGACGGTGGTGCGTGGGTTTACGGAGAGCGCCAGCATCGTGACTCTGTGTCGGCTGCCGCTGGCAGCGCGTGTTCACGTCGGCTTCGCGGGGACGGACGCGAATGTGATTTTGTTGTGTGCTCACGCTCACGTTGTGTTTGTCCTTTAATTGCAGTGTGATGACAACATGCTGCCAGGCCCCGGGGGCGGGGAGGCGGATGCAGTCCCCACCCAGAGTGACCCGTCACCTGAAACAGTCTACTATAGCCTTAAAGTGAGTGCTCTGCCGTATCCGGTAGTTTGTTTATAGTATGGTTTTATCATTACTGTCTGTTACAGAATAACAATGATAAGCCCGTGGAGACCATTGTACGGTTTAAACGGTGTGAGGTAAGGTTTAACATGTCTCTTGACGTTTATTACTATGTCATAAATTATAATACTCACACATATTTTTGTCTACAGCCTGAGTTGCCCGCCAATCTGCAGCAGCCGGGTCAGCACTCTGAGGTAAGATTGAGAGGGAAAAGCGAGAAAGAAAATTATGTGATAGTATCATACTTATTCGTTCTGTCGTTTTTGCAGGAGCCGCCGCTGAAAGAGGGCGAACCGGCTGCTGTGGAGACCGACCGGCTCGACTGTAGTCCTGTTAAGGGGAAGAAGAGTAAGAAGAAGCGTTCCAGATTGATTGATGTGAGTTTTTGGTTATTTAATTTCGAAGGTCATACATCCATGATTGCTTCATAATAACTCGCTTTGGCTTGTATGCAGGAGCCGCCGCGCACGGAGGCCGACCCGGCTGTTGCGCAGACCGACCGGCCGGAACGCAGTCCTGTTCAGGGGAAGAAAAGTAAGAAGAAGCGTTCCAGATCAATTGATGTGAGTATTTGGTTATTTAATTTCAAAGGTCATACATCCATGATTGAATCATACTCACTCGCATTGTCTTGTATGCAGGAGCCGCCGCGCACGGAGGCCGACCCGGCTGCTGCGCAGACCGACCGGCCGGAACGCAGTCCTGTTCAGGGGAAGAAAAGTAAGAAGAAGCGTTCCAGATCAATTGATGTGGGTATTTGGTTATTTAATTTCAAAGGTCATACATCCATGATTGAATCATACTCACCCGCATTGTCTTGTTTGCAGAAGACGCCACTATCAGAGGGACAACAGCATCCGGCCGCTGCTGAAACCACCCCTCTTCTACCGAGTGCTGAGAAGGAGAAAAAGAAGAGAAAAAGGGTGGACTCAACCACCGATGTGAGTATTTCATATAAAGACTTACTGAAGCACATTCTTATGATAATACCATACTTACCTGTTTTATTCTTCGTTCTCCAGGAACCAATGCGCCGCAGGGCGGTCAGTGAGCCCGGGGTAACACCTCGCAAACCACCACCAGCCAAGCACATGCCACTAACCACAATTGGCTTCTCCACACCGGTATGTTTTCGTCTTAGAATTTTTCTAAGTTTATGACGTGCTCATACGTGCTTTTACTTACACGCCTGTTTTGTTGCAGAAAGGGCGAGCTCAGCCGTCCGAGGCGCGATGCCCATATTGTTATTTCATCAGTTTCCAGAGGTCGCTCGTAACGGAACATGTGAAAAGCGCACACAAGCAAGAGATCAACGAGGAAATCGATGGGCTCATATCATCGCAGCAAATAATGGAAAATTTGTGCCGGCGAGGCTCAAGGATCATCTCGGAGGCAAGCCGAATCGAGCCCCACGTTAGGGAATTGGTAGAAGAGGCCGAGCTCACGCCCCGTCAGTCGCGCCTAGCGAGGCGTGCCATCCACAGGTGTCTGGCAGAGGCTCTTGTATTTACAGGAGACGAGTACTCGGGCGACTGCAGAGTAGTGGCAGTCTCGGCCGCCTTCAAGAAACTGTAAGCAAGAAAACTATTTTATGGCATTATCATAATTTTCTACAAAACGCATAGCAATGACTTACCCATATCCTTTTTCTGTCGCAGGCTTCAGGATCGCAGACGGCCGCCGGCCATACCATTGGACATGGGGTCAGACCAGGAATCGGACACGGACTCGGACTAGAAGAAACTTAGGTTAGGTAAGGGAAGAGAATGAAAGTTATTGGTCAAGATGTCATCGGAGGGATGTGCGGCACATGAATTCAGGGTGATTTTTGACGAGGAAGACGGTGGACAGGGTGTCGAAGTCGACAGAGTTGAATTGATGAATAGGTTAGGTTAGTTTGGTTTGCTTTATTTAGGTAAGAATAAAATTGGATTGGAAATGGAAGGAAGAGACGTTGACGAGACAAGAACAGAGTGTGGCACAAGGATTCGGGGTGGTTTTCGGCAAGAAATTAAATGGAGATGGAACGGAAGTGATCAGACTCATGGGGAGGAAGTTATAAAGAAACAAAGGAAGTCACGAAGTGTGAGAAGGATTACAAGGAGGAAAAATAAAAAGAAATGACAAGAGTTGTATGAAGGATCACAAGAGAGAAAGAGATGACATTGAAGAAAAACAAAAAAGGAGAATTGTGTGAAGTGCAAAAGGAAATGAATTGTGAAAAGGATGAGAGGGAGAGACAGAGAGAGCGGAAGGATGACAGAAGGAAACAGATGAAGAGGAAGTTGAAAGCAAAAGAATAATAATGAAGTCATGACAAGAAACAGGAAAAAAGAAATAGAGTTGGAAAATCGAAGTACGAGATGAATAGGTTTTGTTAGTTTGGTTTGTTTTATTTAGGTAAGAATAAAATGGGATTGGAAATGGGTGAATTTTAATGTAAGTTGAGGTATTTTGTCATTTATTTATTTATTTAAAATTGTTGTGATATATGCAAGAGGAGATAACAATACAAAGATTGACGAGGCGAATGTCATGGTTTTGTTTCGTCGAGAGGAAAGACATTGATTGGAAGTTGTTGTCATGTTTGGTTTACACATCACAACAGTCATCGAGGGTAGTCAGTCACATCACATAGAGAGACATCATGAGTCATGAATGATCAATTAAAGAATTCGAAAGAATTGTCAAGAGTGAGTATGATGAAAAGAATTTGAAACACGAAAAGGATTCATGAAAAAACCGAAAGAATTGTGAAGAGTCAGTATGATCAGAAGAATTTGAAACATTCAAAAGGATTGTTATGAAAAGAAAATAAAACACGTGAAGGAACATGACAAGGGACAAAACATAAAAGGACATGACAAGAAGATTCAAAGCAAACACAGGAACAGTGACATAACACGGAATGAATGAAAGAATCGACAAGAGTCACAGTGACGAAGTGATCGGTCACAGGGTAGATTAGGTGAGGTTAGTTAATTTTTTTTTAAGGTTTATTGTGTTCGTTTATTTTGATAAGAATGAATACGTCACAAGAGTCATCAGAAGGATAATGGAAGGATTGAAATTTTAAGTAAAGGCATGACAAGTAACATGAGATTGGATTTGAAGACACGAATTTATGATATTGCAATTCATGTCATGAGACATCACAAGAAATGAAACATGGACAGTCATTTTCGAGGGAGTAAAGGAGAATTCATGAAATAGAATCATGAGGAGATGTTTAGGATATTATTGGATGGATGCACAAGTCAGCAGGGCATCAGACGACATGCGACAATGATGGCAAGGCAGTCAGTCAGGGAACATGGGGTATCGCAGGAGAAGTGGCGCAGCATGTTGTAGTGACAGAGGTGGGCGAGTGGACTGCTGGAGGGCGAGTGGACTGCTGGTGGGCGGGTGGACTGGTGGTGGGCGGGTGGACTGGTGGTGGGCGGGTGGACTGCTGGAGTGAGAGTCAACTGATGGAGAGCACGTGGACTACTGGAGGGCGAGTGGACTGCTGGAGGGCGGGTGGACTGCTGGAGTGAGAGTCAACTGATGGAGAGCACGTGGACTACTGGAGGGCGAGTGGACTGCTGCAGGGCAAGTGGACTACTGCAGAGCAAGTGGACTGCTGCAGGGCAAGTGGATTACTGCAGAGCAAGTGGACTGCTGCAGAGCAAGTGGACTGCTGGTGGACAGGTGGACTGCTGGTGGGCGAGTGGACTGCTGGAGTGAGAGTCAACTGATGGAGAGCACGTGGACTACTGGTGGGCGAGTGGACTGCTGCAGGGCAAGTGGACTACTGCAGAGCAAGTGGACTGCTGCAGGGCAAGTGGATTACTGCAGAGCAAGTGGACTGCTGCAGAGCAAGTGGACTGCTGGTGGACAGGTGGACTGCTGGTGGGCGAGTGGACAGCTGGAGTGAGAGTCAACTGATGGAGAGCACGTGGCTTACTGGTGTGCGAGTGGACTACTCACTGACGCGTCATCCTCCGAGCGGGAAGTGATCGCGCTTCGCATTAAGTCCATCTTTCTAGGTAAAGTGGAAAAGACGATGATTGTTTTTGCAGGGCTTCATTCAAACGGCGAGCAGTTTGGCGCGAAAACAAAGGAGGAGCGGAAAGCGAACAGAGTGCGCTCTGGCGGCGGGCCCTGGAGTAAGAAGGAAGAAGGCCTGTTCCACAGTGGCGATTTGTCCATGTGCAAGAAAGGAAGGGTGCAGTTTGTGTGACGATGAGTTCGGAGAAAGGAGAAGGTGCAGTCGGGAGACGGCAGGCTGGAAGCCAAAAGAGAACTGCGTTAGGTTTGTTCGATGGTTGGGACGACAAAGAAAGCAGTGAAGAGGAGTGTTTTGGGGAGGGATCTGATGATGAGTGGTCGGTGCCTGCGAAAAAGCAAGGTTAGGAGGTGTTTCCTTTGTCTATGTACGACCCGTTAGTGTTTCACCTGTGAAATTGAGTTTGATGGTTTGCTGTCGCTTGTCTGTTGCAGCAAAGGTGGAAGCACCACCTTCTGAAGCGAAGGAAGGTGAGGAAAAGGTCCCTTGGAACCGAAGTACAAAGAGTGACTTTTGCCTTTTTGTAGCCATTTGAAGGTTAGGTTCTAATTTCCTCCCTTTTTGTCAATACAGAAGAACCGGGAGCTTTAGACCTCCTAGTGCAGGCACTAGACGGGGATACTACTTTGCCATCGAACTGGTCCATGACCTCGGATGGAAAGGAGGAAGGAGAAAAAGAAGCTGGATCGGAAGGGCAGGCGCCTTCATCATCTCCATCTCCATCGGAAGGCAAATTGACCTTTTATTATATTTTTTTTCTTTTCTTTTGGCAGACGAGGGTTGTATCATAATCATGTTTTCTCTTTCGATGTTCTTGTTGCAGACCGTTTGCCTTCTAAATGGAACGACAAGAACTACGTGGACTGGTGCGAAGAAGAAAAATCTTTCTTGTCTCAGAAGGGATCCTTCTCTGCAGCTGATCAGGTCCAATCTCCTAAACAAGAACAAGAAGTGAGTATTGTCAAAAGGGTCCCATTTCATGTTCTGATGGTTAGGATATTACTATTATTATTTTTATTCTTATTCTTATTATTTTTCTAGTCGTCCAGTGGTACTTTCTTTGGCCTGGGGGATGAGGTCAGAGCAGCTCTATTCAATGCTTACCACCTGGAGTGCCTCCACGAATGGCAGCATGAAGTCATTTCCAGTCACATGGCTGATGACAAAAACGCCCTCATCGTGGCTCCCACGAGTGGGGGTAAGACACTAGTTGCTCTGATCATGTTGCTTAGGGCTATGCACATGCACAAAAAAGACTGTATCCTCGTGCTGCCTTATGTTGCTATTGTATCGGAGAAGGTGCAAGAGCTGCGCCGCCTGAGCAAAGGATTGCCCTGGTTGAATGTCGTTGAGTACGCTGGTACGAAGGGAAGGCTTCCGATACCAAGCCAAAAACACATCCTCAGAACGCTGTATCTGTGCACGCCAGAAAAAGCCACCATCGTGTGGAAGTTTCTTTGCGCGGAGGACCGTAGAAGAGAAGAGATCAGTGTGGTAGTCATTGCCGAATGCCACATGCTGCGTGACAATCCGAGAGGCGCTGTGCTGGAAGAGCTCATCGTATCCCTTCTTTTTTGGTCCACGAGTGCACTGAGAATCGTAGGGCTCACGGCAACCGTGGGGAATCCTGATGTGATTGGCAAGTTCCTCGGCGGTGGCGACCCGGACCGGTGCAGGGTGCACTCTGTCGCTAGCCGCCCTGTAGCACTGAAAGAGCACATGATTGGGACAGGCGAAGCCATCCCCATCGTGAGGAATGAAGCCGGTGTTGGGGAGGTGAGGTTGGAGGAGAAAGGCCCAGATCTCATCGATGAAAAAACAGACACGGCTCTTCTTCAGTGCCCCTCCCTCTCAGTCTACGGAGATCAGGTGTGTGCCAAGCTTGTCTTCGAGACCATCCAAAGAGGTGAATGTGCACTCGTGTTTTGCCACACAAGGAAAGGATGCGTCGCTATGTGCAGCAAGCTGACAAGTGCTTGTCAATCCCTTGGAATGTGAGTTTTTTTTTCTGCTTCTAGATTTTTATTCGCGAGCTTTTGAATTATTTTCGACCGTGTCCTTTTCTATTCTGTTTCAGAAACACCCACAACGACAGGACAGGAGAGGGAATTACCAAGCAGAGGGAGCTGCTCGTCGGCCACCTCAGAAGCGAAATGAAAGAGACAGTAAACGAAGCTCTTCTTTCGGGCATTTCAGTGGGTATTGGGTACCACTCGGCCGAACTCCACCCAACTGAGAGGAAAGCTTTAGAGGATGCGTTCAGGCGGAACATAATTTCTGTGCTCTGTTGTACTTCCCTTTTGGCCGCGGGTGTGAACACACCCGCAAACAGGGTAGTGATTCGCTCCGCAAGAATGGGATCTTCCTTTCTGTCTTGTGCCCAATATCTGCAAATGGTGGGCCGCGCCGGACGAACCATGCCAACTCAACGGAGGATTCACAGTCAAGCAGACTCTTTCATTTTTGTAAATGTCAATGATGTTGCACTCTTCAGATCCCTTTTGGCGCAATCGGTGGAAGATGTTGTTAGCCAACTCTGCCAGGTATCCTATTATCAACGACGGAGCAACAGAGCCATGCGGCATGAGCCTTTCACAGGAGTCACTCGTGTCATCCTTGGTGCACTGCTGATGAACGGAAAGGAAATGAAAATTTCCGAACTTGTGAATGTTTATAAGCTCACGTTACTGTATCAGAGTGGCACAGGAAAGTTGGAGGCCGGTTCTTTGTGCCTCTTCCTTCAGGAGCTATTGGTGAGACATGACAATGTTCCTTATAATGGGACAGCGAGGTCTTTCCATGATTGTTATTTATTTTTATGTGTGTGGTTGGGTCACGTTACAGGTACTTTTGGAGCTGAACCACGTTGAAATGGTCGTAAGGTCACCTGAACATGCTTCTCAAGACCGTGTTCATGAAGAAGCAGAAAAGAGTTACGTAGATGTGACCACCAGTGAAAGAGAAAATTTTATAAAGGCTCTTTCTCAGAACAAGGACTGCAGCGTCCTTCCGGATTACCCACTCTATCTGAGACTCTCTCTTCTGGCTTTGGCCGCATCAGCAGGTCAGTATTTAAAATGCTGTATTACTTATGTTTTGTTGTAACCTTTGTTGGTACAGTTACCCCTGTTTTAATGTTTTTTCATTTTTTTTTCATGGTCAGCATCCGTCTCTGTGACTGACGCGGAGCATTTTATAGCAGATGCTGAGAAGCTTGAAGCAGACTTCCCTTTGACGAATCCTCTGGCTGTGTTGTATCTGTCCATCAGAGAGGCCATAAGCCTTCAGCTTGTGGGGGATCCTCAATACAAGGCTGAAGAAAACAGTATGAGAAACAGGAAAATAAACAACATGGTTTGTATTTTATTGTGTTTCTCGGTCGTCTGTTTCTTTTTCTTTGTTTGATATCAAGTATTTATTTCTGTTCCACGTTGGTTAGATGTTACGCGGTTTCAAGCAGCACCCTGACTTTCTGGTTTTCTCCAAGCTGGGCATTCAGGAGGAAATGCTCAGAGAATTGGCTTATGGAGCTCCTTCTGTCAGGAATAATGTCACATGAATAATGTCACACTGAAAGACTCACTCGCGTGTGGTCAGCGACCTTTCTCAAGCATCTGATGGAGCAGCCAGACCGAATCGAGGAATTGTGCTGGTCTTATGGATTCAAACGGCAAGCGGCTAGCAAACTGGCTTCTGCCCTGGCAAGTCGGTGCCTAAATTTGAGCCTTCTTTGCACCAAGCTTGGCCGATACTGGTGGTACCCCGCACTGACTAAACATATTGTAAAACATTTGGTGGAGACTTGCGATGGAAAGTACAGACCCTTTCTCAAGATTCGTCATGTGACCACTGTATGTGATAAATGCAATCAAGTTTCTTACCCTGCTGAGCAAGTGGTGTCATACAAGGTGTTCTCTCTCTTTCAAAGGAACGTGCTAAGGGGATGTACCAGTATGGACTTCGGACTGTTCAAGATGTGGCGGCCGTCTTCCCACCAACCCTTCTTTTAGACAACATCCCCCACATGCCCCGCTGGATGGCCGTAGAAATTGTGTTGGATGCAAGGGTATGTAAAGAAGAAGAAAACAATACTGGTGCTGACTCTTGTATTTTTCTGTCGATGAGTAACTGATTCATTCCATGTTTCGGCAGGCATTGGTTTCTAGCGAGGCGGTTGTTTTGGCCGCAGAGAGCGCAGAGAGGAAATCGGTCCTCATGGTATAATCCTGACTCTTCCTAGCCGTCCACCATGGATGAGATACATTTGTAAGATAAGATTGTGTGTTGGTGTTTTTGGTCAGGAGTGTGATTTGTAATAAAATGGTAAAATAGAAAAATCAGATGCTTCTCTTTTGGGCACCAAGGGTAAACAAGTCGGAAAAAAAAATTGGACCACCTGAATAACACGAAAAAGAAAACAATTATTACCCATTTCAGTTTATAAAGTGCATTAATTGCAAATATAGAAAGGTTTATCAAAGGTTTGAGACCAAATAAAGCCATGACTTGTAATGTCGACGATTACAGAGCTAACTAGAAGATAGGAACATTCTCTGAGATCAAGGGATCTCAAATGGACATAATTTTTTAAAATAATGCAAATACAAAAGTAATCAACAATTTAAAGATGACTTTATAAATTCATTGCTTCATGTTATCGATCTGTGTGGCCAGGGGCCTGGGACTGGGTTGACTGTGGCTCCTGGAACACAACACAAAGAAGATTAGCAGAAATATTGTAAATAAATAACTAGTAACAATAAAAAAACAGCAGGAGTACCTAACTTGTAAGCGAGTCAGTTCGCTACTCCGCGCGCGAGGCGCCGATGTCTCGCCACTCCGTGTGGCACTACTCCTTGCGAGCAGTGGCTCTGGGCACAACTACTCCGGCCGGAGATACTCCGGCGGCCGACTGGGTGCGCAGTTCTGCTGACGTGTACAGGCCGTCCTTGACGACTTTTAATTCCAAGCGTAATTCAGTAGCCCCTCCAGAACTGACTTTTTTTTTCAAGTTTTTTCGTCTTTGTTTTTTTGCCCGTCTCGTACATTAATCCTTCTTCGAAAATCTTCTTTTGGATTTTGTTTCGTCTTACGAACCACACTTTTTGTTTGTGTCTAACCTGCCTAACCTCAACTTCTTGGCGTCGATATGGCTGCAAATGCAGAAAGCTACGGATTACCTCTTTACAAAGCAATGGCACCATCCCATGAACAGCGTTTTTTCGATCATCATATTTTTCGGAGTGACCTTTTGGGTCTGTTTAAAAACTTCCAGCAGTATGAAAACGGGTAAGGTGAAGTCGATGCGTCTAGCTGAGCTTCTACTGGAGGTGTTGTAAAAGAGAATCTGTCAGTCATAATTATACCATGTGGGATCTTTTTTTTTTATTTTCAAATTTAATTTGTTGTAACGCTTCTTTTTTTTGCAGTGTGTGGAATGGTTCTTATGGAGAAAACGTTTCCGTCTCCCTGAAAACCCTGATAACTCACACATTCAAGATGTGTCGTCAAACCTCATCGTATGTGAACCGTCCTGATCAATTTGCTGCAGACCTTGTCCTCGGATTCCTCTCAGAGGCCACGTCTCCTGTGCCTCTGGTTGGTCAGGTTGCAGGGTGTTCTCACCGTCTTGCGTGGGTGGGACAGGGTGAAAATGACACAGTCTTGTCTCCTGCCACAACCTGTTTCGAGGCTGGTGAGGGAGCCTCTCTGGCTCTCGTTAAGGAGGAAGGAGGGGTCGATTCAGAAACAGTAGTGGGGTCAGTCCTGGCTGTCAAAGATGAATTTCTTAAGCATCGTCTCGTCATTACCAAAGACGTTCCACCCCATGTGGTCTACTCAGTTCGCGGTGTAAGGTGCTGTCACTGTGGGAAACCTTTTCGTAGCCCCACCTGTGTTGAGCAGCTCATCGAGCACACAAAGCGTATGCACCCACTACGAGCCACCCCAAGGCACATCAGGCTCTTGAGAAAAGAAACCTCCTTTAAAAATGTGCTCGGCAATGGAATGCCCTATTGCAAGTGCCGTGCATGCCGTCTGTTCGGTGCCGCTTCCTTGGATAAAACTTTGCCTTTACTTTAATTATGGACAGCTGAAGTCTGTTCTTATCTTCACACTTGTACATATTCGGTTAGGTTCCGCTTTTTAATCTCAAGTTTAAAACTTTTCGCAAAAAAAATTAATGAACTTCGATTTTGCAAATAATTTTCCCGAGTTGGCCAAAATTTTTAGAAATCTTTAAAACCATTAGGTTAGGTTAGGTTATTTGGTGTTGGGTAAGGTCGCATTTGTAAAATATGCAAAAGTTTTTTTTTAAATGCGTAAAACATTTTTTTTTTATTTTATAAAAATTGCGTTTCATATTAAAAAAAAATAATTCAGAAATGGAAAGTACAACACAGAAATGGCAACATAAAATATTTTAATTAACAGGGGGGTGTTTTAAAGGGGGGTGTTCTAGTATCGACTCTATACAAAGAGGTCATTAAATGAGACACGTCTTTAAAGAAAATAAATCAAAATTTACCTCCACTTTTTTTGTTTTTATTTGGTTCCTTCGTTCCTGAACACAATAAACATGTTAGCACAACCTTTCTATTTTGTAAAAAAAATGAACAATATATTTATACTTTTCCAATTTTCAGTTATTTCCAAAATTTGAAAAGCAAACCAATTAACAATAAATCTATCCGACAATAAAACAATGACTTAGTGTACAGAGAGTGGGTACAAACTTGCCATGAGCAACAAGGTGGGAATTATGTTGGCAGGAAATATCAGAATTTAAAAAAGAAATGACACAGGTACAACAGTTGAGGCAGCAGCAGCTTGGATAGAAAGTAGGTGACTTGTAACGCAGTGATAACCGAATCAGCATTTCAGGTCTTAGTTTTTCCCTTTCTTCCCTTTTCCCCCTTGCAGACCTCCCTGTGGCGTCTCTCATGTGCTGCATTTCCTCTTCGTGTCTTGCCACACAAGTTGCAGATAAATTCACTGGTTGTCTTGTATTTTCTATGGTCCATGTCAAATTTTTTCTGCGAAATTGGCCAGAGTGTCTCGGATATACCCTTGTGGTTTTTGGTGACATGATTCTCAAGCCTTTTCATGCCTTTTTTGCCTCCATCGGCTGTCTGCCAGCTGCAGGATGGTGCTGAGCACTGGATTTTGCCCACTTTCTTTCCCAGATAAAAGGACTTTTCTCCCTCTTCATCGTCTTCATCTTCCTCTTCCTCGACTTCCATTTCATCTTCATCCTAATTTTCATCTTTCTCTGCCTCTTGATCTTCATCCCCATATCGGCCATCCATCTCCACTTCTTCCACAGTCACCTCCTCTGTCTCTTCTTGCTCGTCGTCAGAATCCACAAGGTCTACCAGTAGAAAGCCTCCCCAAAAATCGTCTCTAGACGTCTTTGATTGTTCCACGGCAATCAGGTATGGTTTTAGAATCTGCGGTAACAACAAATTAAGTTACATCACAAGAATTTTTTTCAATTCAATTCTTTACAACATAGGGGAGTAGCTTTACATACCTCCATGTCCTTAAATAGGGGTCCGAGCAGCTGTTGAGGAAGAACCGGTTTGCTGAATAGCTTTCCGCCTTTTGGATGAGTGTTCTTTTGCAAAAGATCAGAAAGAATTTTAATGCGATCTTCTCTATAATGGGCAATGAGGTCACCATCCACTCCCAGCTTCTCTAACACCCCATCCAGTTCGAAGGAGTAGTGCAATCCAGCTACTCTGGTGGAAAACAGGAAAAAATACTTTTTTTATAAACGAGATCATTCTTTTGCCACACAATCGACACGTTCAGTCTCATTTGCTTACATTGGACCTTGGCACCTCGGTGCCGAAATCATCCCGTGCAGAGCAAACAGTTCGGAAGCGCAGTTGATTGCTTCATTGAGGTTGAATCCTACGTTAAAACCTTGGTGGTGGCAATCTGGGAATGTTGCAGTCTTCCTCCTCAGGCGAATCCGTACCCGAACCCGGTGAAGACGAAAGAAAAGGTCCAAGACCCAAGATGAGTCTGGACCCCAAAAGGGTTGGAAGGCCGGTGGGAACAAACTAGCTAGCCTACACTTCTTTAGAAGTCGAGACTGCATTTAAAACGCTTGTCGAAGTGTGCCCCATGAATGTGTCCGGGCAGAAATTTCTTGCCTTACTCCAGGATGTGAGTACATGCTGCCCTAACGTAATTAGTTGGTAGATCCGTTTAACCTCTGTAAGAAAAAGAATCGTAACTAGACTGCACCGATGGTCCATTTCGGTTAACAGAAAATGCATAAGGCATGTGGTGGTGAGAAGAGGACGATCTAAGCGTTGCAGACGTTTGTCAAGGGGAAGCTTAGGAAGGCCGTCCCACACCTGTACGACTCTCTTTACACGAGGAAAGAAAAGGAGCCCTCCGTCGCAGAATGGACTTATCTAAGGTACTCGCTCCCAATCCGGTCTATTCTCTCCTTTTTTTTCCTAACACCGTTCCATTTCTTTGCTGAAAGTGCTTCTACCTAATCCTTTCTTTTTTCCTACTGAACAGAGAGTACATGAAGGACGTCGATTGGAGGATGCCGAGACCACCGAAACCTCCCAAGAAGGACGCACCAGGTGATGGGTACGTGTGCTTCTTCATTAAACAGAATCGAGACACCTTCTGACACAGAGGTTTTCCATGAAACCAAGAATGGATGAATGAAAAATATTAATTTATTTGGGTTTTTCTTTTTCAGAGAATCCGAGTCGGCAAAGAAGACAGCACGAGAGGAGAACCAAAAGGACCTCAAAAAGGACATGAGAGGTGCCGCTGCTGGTGGTTCTTCTTCTACTCCTTCCACTCCTTCCACTTCACGGAAGGGAGATGGAGGGAGCCCCTTTGCGGCCTTCTACCCACCGCTCTCTTGTACTCCAAAAGGAGAAGTAGATGAAGACAATATGGAGGTTGTTCTTGGGGGGCTGCTGGACAGGCGCCTGCAAACTTTCAGACAGGAGGTGATGACTGAATTGAAAGAAATGTGTTCTCCGCCATCCAAGCAGGCCCCTGACAGGCCTGTCGCGGGCGCGTGGAGGCGAAAGGTGAATGAGCAGGCAGGCTGCAGGCTGGAAACCACGGCGCGACCTGAAATTATCGTGTTGTCAAGTTCGTCCGAGGGGGAAGAAGGAAATGCTTCAGACAATGAAGAACCGGTAGTGAGAGTCAAAGAAGAGAGAGAGGACTGGCCTCAAGATGGCCCTGGCGAAGCGGTGGAGGCGATCCCTCCCATTTCCGAGGAGATGATGGAGACGGGCAGCGGTCCCGGCGATGAAAGACAATCAGGAGCAGAGAATGGAGAAGCGGTGGTGGCAAATCCTCCCATTTCCGAAGAAATGATGGTGGTGAGCAGCGGTCCCGGTGATGAAATACAATCAGAAGGAGAACATGAGGGGGACTCTGAGCTCGTCGGGGTGGACAAAGATAGTGACCAGCAGCTAATTTCTGTGGCAACATCTGCTGAGGCATTGGAGAGAAGTCGGGCTTTTGCCTGTACTCCAGTCAGAGCAAGGCTATCGACTCTGACCGTTGTGGAGGTGTTCAAGGTAACGAATGCCAAGGAGGCCGAGGATGACTCGACCTTCCGGGTCATTGAAGAGCAAAACGGAACCCTTACACTTTGCCACAGCTCGTTGGTGGCCACGAGGGGTGTAAGACACTAGTTGCTCTGACCATGTTGCTTAGGGCTATGCACATGCACAAAAAAGACTGTATCCTCGTGCTGCCTTATGTTGCTATTGTATCGGAGAAGGTGCAAGAGCTGCGCCGCCTGAGCAAAGGATTGCCCTGGTTGAATGTCGTTGAGTACGCTGGTACGAAGGGAAGGCTTCCGATACCAAGCCAAAAACACATCCTCAGAACGCTGTATCTGTGCACGCCAGAAAAAGCCACCATCGTGTGGAAGTTTCTTTGCGCGGAGGACCGTAGAAGAGAAGAGATCAGTGTGGTAGTCATTGCCGAATGCCACATGCTGCGTGACAATCCGAGAGGCGCTGTGCTGGAAGAGCTCATCGTATCCCTTCTTTTTTGGTCCACGAGTGCACTGAGAATCGTAGGGCTCACGGCAACCGTGGGGAATCCTGATGTGATTGGCAAGTTCCTCGGCGTTGGCGACCCGAACCGGTGCAGGGTGCACTCTGTCGCTAGCCGCCCTGTAGCACTAAAAGAGCACATGATTGTGACAGGCGAAGCCATCCCCATCGTGAGGAATGAAGCCGGTGTTGGGGAGGTGAGGTTGGAGGAGAAAGGCCCAGATCTCATCGATGAAAAAACAGACACGGCTCTTCTTCAGTGCCCCTCCCTCTCAGTCTACGGAGACCAGGTGTGTGCCAAGCTTGTCTTCGAGACCATCCAAAGAGGTGAATGTGCACTCGTGTTTTGCCACACAAGGAAAGGATGCGTCGCTATGTGCAGCAAGCTGACAAGTGCTTGTCAATCCCTTGGCATGTGAGTTTTTTTTCTGCTCCTAGATATTTATTCGCGAGCTTTTGAATTATTTTCGACCGTGTCCTTTTCTATTCTGTTTCAGAAACACCCACAACGACAGGACAGGAGAGGGACGTTAGGTTAGGTTAGGTTAACCTAGAATTGTGCAATACTATGCTCAAAGTACGTGAAATATTGCTCGTTTGCGGTACCAGGTTTAACCCTAGTAATGTGCAGAATCCGTCACTTTCATCCGGGTTAGGTTTTATTGATGCGTGTACATTTTGCACGTACGTGTCGCGCAACGCTCTCTGGTCAACGTGTGGATGGGACCGTGCTTTGCGAACCCTTCTCTCATACGCAGTCATCGATGTCCCACAGGCCCCGAGTCCGATCCAGGTTGTGGAGATCGAGGCTGAGACAGTGTCTCTATCCCCGGCGTCGAACACTCCCGCGGCCTCCGACATCCAACTGATCTCGGTGAGTAGAACACTGTGAAATGCATCGCGTCGCTTCTGCACTCCCCTCTTAACGATCGACTGTGACACGAAGGAGCCGGAGAGCACGACAGAGGAGCACAAACAAAGGAGCCCTACAGCTAAAGAGCCGTACGTCCAGCCGCGGGTGAAGCAGAGCAGCACACGGGTCCGCCGCACTTACGAGGCTGGCGACGACACGGACAGCGATTGCAAGTCAGCAAGAAGCTCGTCGCCCAAAACGGTGAGTGTACATTCAACAACACGTCCAATCGGTGTACTCTCGTCCTCTGCAATCGTGCTGATTGCACGCTACAGTAGCCAACGCGGTAACGCATGCCATGCCGGCCGGGAAAAGGGTACCTCACGTCCTTCTACGTAGAGCGTCGTGTCAGGTTCATCCGGCGGTACTTCTGTTCGCGTACGTAGTCGGCCGTCGTATATTTTGCGCTGCGCGTCCTGCCTTGCGAAAATGGGGTCCCTCACGTACTTGCACGCGAACCCTACGTCAGCCTCGCGGCGCGCGGACACCGCATCCTCACGTACTCTGACCTCGTACGAAATGCACTACGTACTATGGTACGCGGAGACGCGTGCCCCGCCAGCCCCGAGTAATTTTGCCCACGTACTTGCACGTGAGCCTTGTGTCAGCCTTGCCCCGCGGTGGGACCGCAGCCTCGCGTACTTCGACCCCGTACGAAATGCACTACGTTCCATGGTACGCAGAGACGCGAGCTCGGCAAGGCACGAGTCACTTCATCTTCGTACTTGCACGTGAGCGCTATGTCAGCCTCGCGGCGCGCGGACACCGCAGCCTCGCGTACTTTGACTTCGTACGAAATGTAGCACGTACTATGGTACGCGGAGACGCGTTCCCCGCCAGCCCTGAGTAATTTTGCCCACGTACTTGCACGCGAGCCTTGTGTCAGCCTTGTCCCGCGGTAGGACCGCAGCCTCGCGTACTTCGACTCCGTACGAAATGCACTACGTTCCATGGTACGCAGAGACGCGAGCCCAGAAAGGCACGAGTCACTTCATCTTCGTACTTGCACGTGAGCGCTATGTCAGCCTCGCGGCAAGCGGAGACCGCCGCCTCGCGTACTCTGACTTCGTACGAAATGCACTACGTACTATGGTACGCGAAGACGCGTGCCCCGCCAGCCCCGAGTAATTTTGCCCACGTACTTGCACGTGAGCCTTGTGTCAGCCTTGTCCCGCGGTGGGACCGCAGCCTCGCGTTCTTCGACTCCGTACGAAATGCACTACGTACTATAGTACGCGGAGACGCGTGCCCCGCCAGCCCCGAGAAATTTTGCCCACGTACTTGCACGCGAGCCTTGTGTCAGCCTTGTCCCGCGGTAGGACCGCAGCCTCGCGTACTTCGCAGGTTTTGTCTATTTTATAAGAGTTACTCTAGAGGCTGTGTGAGGGAGGCTGTCGCCACGGATGCTGCGTCCCAGAGGAGGGGGCGAATGGCCGGGACCAGGGTGAGATCGGTCGGGAGGACCGAGTCCAGCCGTCCTTTGCAGTCAAGCAGGCCAGTCGGTGGGCACCCTTCTCTGGGCGGTGCAGAACGCAGAGCGAGTGTCAGTGAGGCATGTTGGCAAGACATCTGTCTAAATACGCACTTACAATATGAGTATTGCTAAGGGGGAAGTGTGGCGCAGAGCGTCCACACTTCCCCCTTTTGTGTCAGAATATTTTCATCCGTTATCATACGGGGTCGTAGTATGTCCTATTTGTATTACTGCGGTTTGTGGATCGTCGCATCTTCAGATGATCCGTCGAGCGACACTCTTGTAATTACTCCGTTACACCGGCGAGTGCGGGCGGGTTGTGGGACGGCGCGGACTGGTCTCCGTACCCCTCGCGGACTCACGTAAATACTCGTGGGCAATTACTCGGGGCAAAGCAGGTCCGCGGTGGGGCTCTGGCGGGCGGCGCGGGCTCACCTCCGTGCGCGTCGCGTACTTACGTAAATACTCGCGGGCAATTACTCGGGGCAAAGCAGGTCCGCGGAGGGGCTCTGGCGGGCGGCGCGGACCGTGCTCCATGCGCGTCGCGTACTCTTGCAAATACTCGTAGGCAATTACTCGCAGGGGAGCACGGGCCGGGTGGGGCTGCGCCAGTCGGCTGATGGCGCGGCATGAGGAGGTACGTAGGGTGACGCGCTGCTGTGTGCGAGCCAGGCGCGTCACGTCCGCAGCGCCGCGTAGTGGAGGGGGCGGTACCGCTCGGTGTCAGGTCCGCGTGCTCAGTGCAGCGTGCCGGTCATTCTAAGTCCGTGGCACGCAGGGTAGGTGAGGTGACTTGCTGGTGTGTGGCGGCAGGGGGCGTCGGGACCGCAGCGCCGCGTAGTGACGGGGCGGTACCGCTCGGTGTTAGGACGTCGTGTCCTGCGTGCTCTATAAGGCGTGCGAATTGTCCAGGGCAGTACGTAGACGGCGGGGGAGCGTAGTGCCTTGCCCGTGACTTCGCGGTCCGCGTGCTCAGTGCAGCGTGCGTGGGACTCTAAGTCCGTGGCACGCAGGGTACGTGAGGTGACTTGCTTGTGTGTGGCGGCGGGGCGCGTCGGGACCGCAGCGCCGCGTAGTGACGGGGCGGTACCGCTCGGTGTTAGGACGTCGTGTCCTGCGTGCTCTATAAGGCTTGCGAATTGTACGGGGCAGGTCGTAGACGGCGGGGGCGCGTAGTGCCTTGCCCGTGACTTCGCGGTCCGCGCGCTCAGTGCAGCGTGCGTGGGACTCTAAGTCCGTGGCACGCAGGGTACGTGAGGTGACTTGCTTGTGTGTGGCGGCGGGGCGCGTCGGGATCGCGGCGCCGCGTAGTGAGGGGGCGGTACCGCTCGGTGTCAGGACGTCGTGTCCTGCGGTCCTATAAGGCGTGCAAATTGCACTCTGTAGTCGGGTCTCCTCTGTTGTACGTGGACACCGGGGGTGTTTAGAGCTTTGCCCGTGACTTCACTCCTGGTAAATTTCGTACTAACCGTGTATCTTCTGCTCTCCTGTAGACCGAGTCCGTGACGCCGCGTGTGAAATTGCAACGCCCATCAGCTTCTCCCTGTCGTGTATCTGCGGGCTCGTGGACTGTTTCGCCGGACAGTGGCGTCGAGAGACGCCGCCAATACCTCTACTGGAATTACCTCTAATGTCAGTAGAGGTGAGTTCCGGGCGAGCGTGATTTGCCTCTACCATCGGTAGAGGGAAAATGCAGACGGTGCGATTGACCTCTACTCCCGGAAACGCGCGTTCGCGTTCAGGAACCAAGTGCGCTCACTGAATCTGAACGATTCAGGACACTTCGAACCCTTTAGGTGTGCCTAAGAAGCAGAGACTTAAAGACGTGTAACAATTGTGCCTATTTCTCTTATTTTCACTGAACTTTGGGAGGATTATGAAGCAGAGTAAGAGAAATAAAATTGTTTTATGTGTAACTGGTATAAGTTGTTGGTTCACTAAGACAAATGTAGTGCACTACAAAAAAATACAGCATCTGTCATTAAGAAAAATACATAAGGCTGGCAAATGAGGGAGCTCAATCTCAAGACTATCAGTCACATAAAGCACAGAACAGCAAAAGTGACCAAAAGTAATTCACAAAAGAAAGCACAGAAAACCAAAACACAGTGGCACAGAGGACAGAGGAGGGTGAGGCTTGCTCCAGACCTAAAAACCCACAAACACACGTTCAGTACACCAAAGAGGGAAGTGCACGTACATGCGGGATTCCACGCCTAGGGAGCCCACGTTTCGGAGTCATAGTCCCAAAACATTTTTTTAGGGTGTATTACGTTCCAATGGGTCCCCCTCCAAGAATTTTCGAATTTGGAGCACCCGTTCAGTATTTTGTTTTTTTAATTTTTTTTCCAGTGATAATTTGCATAATTAGCATAATTTCATCAGAATTAATATATTAATATTGCCTTTCGTTTACACATTCTTGACCTCTAGGGAAGTCATTTGAAGGGTGTGGGAGCCTGTCCGACAAGTTTCAGTATTTATCAAACAACTCCCAAAAGTTTCGGAAGTTCCTAAAATATAGACATGTTCTATTATCTCAAAACATGTCATAACAGTTTCGGCCTTACTATAGACTAGAATTTTGTGTCATGTTTCATTTTGAGCACTCAAGTAGTTGATTGTTACTCCCAAACTACTCGAGTGCTCAAAATGAAACATGGTACAAGAGTCTAGTCTATAGTAAGGAACATTCACACAAAATATGAGCCGAAACTGTTATGACATGTTTTGAGATAATAGAACATGTCTATATTTTAGGAACTTCCGAAACTTTTGGGAGTTGTTCGATTCATACTGAAACCTGTTGGACAGGCTCCCCTTCAAATGACTTCCCTAGAGGTCAAGAATGTATAAACGAAAGGCAATATCAATAAATTAATTCTTATGAATTTATGCTAATTTTTACTGGAAAAAATAAAAAAATAAAATTTTGAACGGATGCTCCAAATTTGAAAATTTTTGGAGGGACCGATTGGGACTTAATACACCCTAAAAAAAAAAGTTTTGTCGATTTTGGTGACTATGAGTCCAAAACATGGGTACCCTGGGTGGCCAAGTAACGGACTAAAAGCGACAGCTTCAGCGTGCACGGGCCACGGGCGAAAGGGTCTATATATTTGTGGCTGGTGTAAAGACCGCCTCGATAACGGCGTGATTGGTATTGTGTTCGTTGCCCTTTCAACGCGACGTATGCCGTCGGACCAAATTTATCGTTTGTAGCTGTGTAACGGTAACCTCGGTGAGGTTAGAATAGGCCATGCAAGAGCAGTGCCTGGGCGCGGAACATCGACGTCCGCGTCATTTCGAATTCGTGTTGTTATCGCAACGCCAGTTCTGCGTCTTATTTGTTTAGTTTTGGCATCGTTTTCACGCGAATGTACTGTCGGGACGTTGCCGTTGTAGCGCTCAGAAGAGCAAGGGTCCTCTTTGGACACGGAGGTTAGTTTCATGTTTACTTTTCCCTACTAATCCCACCTTGTTTCCGTTCTTAAACAGGTTATGTGAACCCACTCATCTACATTGCCATCCGTCTGCGCCTGGATCCTCGTATTGGTATGAAGATGCTCAATTTTCTTTCACAATTCCCCTCTGACGTTGCAGTGAATGTGAGTCTGTGGGTTTGAGGTCCAAGGCGAGCCCCACCTTCATGTTCTCAGAAATGCAGGGGCGAGTGGGTGCAGCCGACAGAGTGCTGCTGAGAACACCTTGTGATGTGCTGCTGAGG
This sequence comes from Megalurothrips usitatus, assembly GCA_026979955.1. Lineage (NCBI taxonomy): Eukaryota > Metazoa > Arthropoda > Insecta > Thysanoptera > Thripidae > Megalurothrips > Megalurothrips usitatus. The sequence goes on from CM049604.1 coordinate 11,203,753, forward strand.
GCAGGTAAACTTGAAAGGTAAATGTTTATTTGCAATGTTTAAACGAGTACCTAGGAACGCTGTGTGTGTTGCGTTTAGATTCCAATGCAAGGTTTAGAGCTATAAAAAGTGACGTACTGATGTGCTTTCAAATACTCTTTGATATAACCGAAAATTCTTCGTCTGTGGGTTTTTAGGTCTGGAGTAAGCCTCGCCCTACTTTCTACGAAAATGTGGGAGCAACGTAGTGCTTAGACGAGTTCATCTGACAACATTCCCTTTGTCGCGGCCTGGACAGTGCTGCTAATCGCAGGGAATCTTCCAAGGTAAGCGTTTAATTGCATTGTCCAAACATGTAGTGTGCTGTGCCTATGAATCTTTATCGCAGGGGCATTCCACGCCAGATCATGAGGGGTCAGAAATTGACCATCTCCAACTCACTCCAAACTTGTTGTACTTGATCTAACCCTTCTTTAGAGTAAACCACTTTTTCATTTAAAAAGAAAAGTTCTGGAAATTATGACGTATTAAATGTGGCGTATTACCCAGTTCGGGTTTATATTCTTCAATTCATGTGCAAACATGACAAAGCGAGCCATGAGAAAGAACATTTCAGTCCATCTTCTAGTTTTTGTGAATTTACTCTAATTTCCTCCGTTTTACCCTCACCTCAGCCATAATTTCCAGAACTTTTTGTTGTAAATGAAAAAGTAGTTTACTCTAAAGAAGGGTTAGATAAAGTACAACAAGTTTGGAGTGAATTTGAGATGGTCAATTTCTAACCCCTGATGATCTGGCGTGGAATGCCCCCGCATTGTGCTTGCGCATTGTCTTTGATTTAATTGTCAATTCGTCTGTGTGATTTCAGAACTAAAGTGACGTGGCGTCATGTGCACAGCAGCGCAGCGACAAATAAATGAAAGATACGTTCCATGTGACAGCAGCTCTCCTCAAGATTCTCCCTACATGTTTTGTCTGCCGCCAAGGAAATCAGGTGTGGTCACTCTTGTGCTCTGAGGTGGTGCCCCTTCAAGTGTGATACACTCTTGAGGTTGAGCTCCCTTAGAGTACTTCCATTTAATTTTTATTTAAAGGTTTTAGAGGTGATAGTACATAATGAATGGCTCTGTCCTTTTTTCGCAGGAGATTAGGTGTGTGATTTTCTTCTCTGGACAGCATTTGATATGTAATTCAAGTTGATTATGGGACGATGCTTGGTTTCTTTTTTTTTCTGTTCCCTTTTGTTTGGAGGTGATGCCCCCTTAAGTGAGATTCTCTCTTAAGGTTGAGCTCCCTTTCTGGCTTGCGTTTTGTTTTTGATTGAACGGCATTTGTGATGATGCTACACTTGGCATTGTCCCGCTGACTGTAAGGGTGTGTTTTTGTTTTTAGTTTGACGGCTTTTGATGTGATGGCACAGATGGAACTGTCCTGCTGTTTTTCCCCGTTTGGTTTATGTAATAATGAGGTGACGCTCTCTCATGCTGGTTTGACAGTGTTGAGATTGAGCTCTCTCGCATGTTTTTGCTTGCTGGCTTGCATCTTGTTTGTGATTTGAATGCTCTTCTAATTAGGGTGTAAATGGCTTTGTCTGCTTCTCTTGACATGATGTGATATGTTATTTGGGTTAATTATTGGACTATGCTTGGTTTCTTTTTTTTTCTCTTCCCTTTTGTTTGAAGGTGATGCCCCCTTAAGTGAGATTCTCTCTTAAGGTTGAGCTCCCTTTCTGGCTTGCATTTTGTTTTTGATTGAACGGCATTTGTGATGATGCTACACTTGGCATTGTCCCGCTGACTGTAAGGGTGTGTTTTTGTTTTTAGTTTGACGGCTATTGATGTGATGGCACAGATGGAACTGTCCTGCTGTTTTTCCCCGTTTGGTTTATGTAATAATGAGGTGACGCTCTCTCATGCTGGTTTGACAGTGTTGAGATTGAGCTCTCTCGCATGGTTTTGCTTGCTGGCTTGTATCTTGTTTGTGATTTGAATGCTATCCTAATCATGGTGTAAATGGCTTTGTCTGCTTCTCCTGACAGGATGTGATATGTAATGTGGATTGATTACTAGACTATGCTTGGTTTCTTTTGGTTTTGTTTGGCTTCATTTTGTTTTAAGGTGATGCCCCCTTAAGAGTGATTTTCTCTTAAGGTTGAGCTCCCTTTCTGGCTTGCATTTTGTTTTTGATTTGGTGGCTTTTTTAACTATGGTTTAAATGGCTTGGTCTGTTTCTCCTGACAGGTTTTGATATGTAATTTGGATTGATTATTGGACTATGCTTGGATTTTTTTTTTCTGTTCCATTTTGTTTGAAGGTGATGCCCCCTTAAGAGAGGTTCTCTCTTAAGGTTGAGCTCCCTTTCTGGCTTGCATTTTGGTTTTGATTGGACAGCTTTTGTGATGATGCGACACTTGGCATTGTCCCGCTGACTGCAGGTGTGTTATTTCGTTTTTTTATTTGACGGCTTTTGATGTGATGGCACAGATGGAACTGTCCTGCTGTTTGTTTTTTTTTAATCACTTATGTAATATTGAGGTGATTCCCTCTCATGCTGGATTGACAGTCTTGAGATTGAGCTCTCTCATTTGTCAGCCTTATGTATTTTTGTCAATGACAGATGCTGTATTTTTTTACTGCACTACATTTGTCTTAGTAAACCAACAACTTATACCAGTTACACATAAAACAATTTTATTTCTCTTACCCTGCCTCATAATCCTCCCAAAGTTCGGTGAAAATAAAAGAAATAAGCACAATGGTTACACGTCTTTAAGTCTCTGCCTTCTTAGGCACACCTAAAGGGTTCGAAGTGTCCTGAAACGTTCAGATTCAGTGAGCGCACTTGGTTCCTGGACGCGAACGCGCGTTTCCGGGAGTAGAGGTAAATCGCACTGTCTGTATTTTCCCTCTACCGATGGTAGAGGCAGATCACGCTCGCCCGGAATTCACCTCTACTGACATTAGAGGTAATTCCGGTAGAGGTGTTGGGCCGGCCCGTGGCGTCGATGTCTCTACAGTCGTCCAGGTGAGCTGACCGGCTGCATGTGATGTGCTCGGTGGTTTCTCTCGGTGGTTCTTACGCATTGCCTCTGTCTGCAGTCTGTGCGTGCAAAGAAGAGGCGACCGGGAGCCTTCGTCCTGGCATCAAGTCAGAACAAAGTGCGGTCCCCGCGGGTCTCAACTGCAGGGCCCGGCCTAGTTCCTCTACAAAAAATACCTCTAATAGCTCTTAGAGGGAATGTCGTTCGGATCTCACTACACTTCTACACATAACGTGTACTTGCTTACCTCTACGACATTCACGTCTACAAAAATAATTCATATTTACCACTACACAAACACCTCTACAAAAGAACCCCCACGGATGGCATCGCTATTTTACCTCAACAGTAATTACTCCTACATTGTAGAGGTAAATGACTGCCTTTACTGAAACTGCCTCTACTGGATATTTTTAAAATATTTTTTTCAATGCTTTGCTTACAGTTAAAAAAATTATTCAATAAATTAATCCAATGCAACCGGAACTGAAATTGGACAGGAAACTAAGGGGCGACTAAGGGACGTGCGTGGGTGCGCTGACAAATAATTGTTCAGCCGGACCAAGTGTGATCGTTACGGTAACAATCAACCCGTAACCCACTTCTGAGTACTGTAGGTTACCCCAACCATTTTTTCAGTGGATCGAGTCGAGAGGCTTGGTGGCACTCGACGGCGCCTGCTGGTCAGAGGGCATGTCTGTCACTCCCGTATGCGCGCTATGCATGGAGTTTTTCATCACCTGCCGCGTAGCCTACCACCGATTCATCGGGGCTTGGGCTGGGGCATGAGCGCAAGACGACGGCACGCCGAGGGGTCCCTCACATCGATTCTTCTTGTACATTGACTATAGATGAAAAATGATGGAATGACGAAAAGATTGAAGAACCGACTGAAAATGACGAAAAATGATTGAAGAACTGACTTAAATTATGAAATGTGATAAAAATCGATTTAAAGGGACTAAAAATGAGTGAATGTGATTAAAAATTACTAAAAGCGACTAAAAATGAATAAAAACGAACAAAAATAAATGAAAACAAATAGAAATGAATAAAAATGGATAAAAAAGTGAGTAAATTTGATATATAGCCAGTAAAAGTGAGATGAAGTACTAATTGAACTCCACCGACGCCTCCTATTATACAACAAAGAAATTGGATAATATTTTCCGGATAAAGAGGCGCGGCATTGCGACCCTCTGCCCTACAGGCCACCAGCTGGACAAGCGTGTAAGGTGGGCTTGCCTACCGAGACCTGGTCAATTTGTTATGCGAATCTCATACTGAGTATTTTCCAAGGGGGAACTGACCCGGACAAATCGTGTCGGCTGGATTACCCCGATTTACCCTGGACAACCGTCGCATTTCACCTGGATCACCCCGGATTACCTATAGATTACCTCGGATTTCCCACCGTTTTCTCGGATTACCTGGCAGTAATCCGACCTAGATTACCCCGGATTACCCCGACCTTGTCAGCCGGGTTACCCAAGACGGTACCCCCTTGGTATTTTCTATAACTGTAACCCCCAACCAATAATATTTACAAATTGATGTCTTAGAAGTTGTAGAGCGGATTGCACGCCCCCAACCTTTACACTTGACGTTATTTGAATAAAGTCTAATGGCTACGTCTATTCAGAAGCCTCAAGACCTCTTCCCAGCAATTTAAAGGTAAAGTAATTCTGGTAGCACTCTGCTGTAATCAATATTAATCCATCAGAGCCCGTGTGGTCAGAAAATTTTTCAACGCGACAGTCACGTTTAAAAATGAGCGTGACACCTGTCGCGTTTAAACCTTTGAGCGAATTACGAAAGAACGAAGGCCGCACGTCTTTTTCTCTCTAATGATCAATCGAAAGAGTCGTGTCGCAGTACTTTAAGGCAATTGCCGATGCGTAGCATAGATCTTTTACGACGACTTAAAAGGACTAAATATGCTGAAAATGGGTGAAAATGAAGAAAAGTGTCGAAATAGTGAGTAAAAATGAGGAAATGTGACTAAATGGCGAGTGAATATGACGTAAAGTAAATGAAATTATTGAAAAATGACAAAATCATTATAAAGTTGACGAAATCATTAAAAATTGATGAAATGACTAAAAATGATGAAAAAAGTGACGAAATGTCCATTTGTACATTGACTAACAAGAGTGAGGGCACGCAGCCCGTTCTCGTCTTCCTCTCGTCTCCCCGCGACCTGTCCTCGGTCTCCTACTGGACTGCGCATGCTCGTCAGCTCGTCTACGCTGGAAGACGAAAAAACGACCGCTCGGCGACGATGCGCAGCTTTCCGATTCCATACGGGTAGCCGGAGTTGGCCGGCCGCTCGCTTGCCCCGCTCACTCTGGCTTCGACGTCGACGCAATCGATGCAGCAGTAGCACTGCCTTGACACTTGTCGCGCCGAACCAAACCCACGTAATAGACGAGAGTGGCTATAGGCGAGGAGGTCTCGACCACGCTGACGCGGCCCGGCGGCGGCTAGGCGGTCAGCTGCGCATAGCTACGGCCGCGGTTGGCCTGCCCCTAAAATGCCTACACGAAATGTGGGACTTTCCTCAGAGCGAGAACAGCGCCGAGCAGCAAGCATGTAATCATAATGTTTGTCGGTCGCTTTGGCTTGCGCTCGGGTCCGAGGACGAATAGCCAGTACCGAGCCGCCTGGTAGGTAGGCACTCCCGTCGAGCGGCCGTGCTGAGCGGCCGTGCCCACCTACCACGGCGCCGTCGCACCACGGGTCCACTTTCGTTCCACAAACCCGTGCCCATCGTGTTTCGCCGCACGCCATGTCTGCTTCATGGCGTATCGTGCCACTCCACATCGATTATCCTCGTCCCTAACCCGTTCGCCGGTGAGTCGCACGGTGAGTAAAGGTGCATTTTCACCGTAGCTAAGCCACGCTTCGCACTCCATTTCTGTCCGCCGAGGACTCGCTTGTGTCGCTCTCGAGACATTTGATCCCGCATCAACCTAGAACTTTTTCGCACCTTCTCGGCGGGCGAGGGTTCCAATACTAACTCCTGCTTCTGCTCGTTTCTGCTACCCCCTCCGTGGCGCTGGAAGCTCACTCACGCTGCGTTTTCGGACTTCTGCTCCACGCTAATCCAGAGACGTTCCACTGTTTACAGGTCTGCAGGCGGGCATCAGCGCCCGCTCCCAGTGAACGCTTCCGCTGTGGGAGCTCCGTAGCTCCGTGCAGCAGCACGCCCAGCAACCGTGCGGACACCGTTAGCGGGGGAAGCCGCGGCGGTCTTCCCTTTGGTCTCCACGGCCTGCTCCGCGGGCACCGGAGGCGGTGGGCCGTGCCGGGCCGGGCGCAAGGCGGGGCTGCAAGTCTCAACGGCCACCGCCGACCCCCAGAGTGGTCCTCGGAGGCGGGCTGCCCGGGCTGCACCCAGAAAAATCCGTTCTCGGAACAAGAACATTGCTCTCGATATGAGAACATCTTGCTCTCAAATGATTCGAGAACATTTTGATATCCGTGTAAGAGCAATGCTTTTGGCCCTAATACAATTATCTTGGTCCGAGCACAAAATGTACTCGAAAAACATGCCTCCGCCGAGAGCAAAAATCCAAGAACATGTTCTCAATTTTTTTGAATGCGTTCTGTACTTGAAGTAACGGTGCATTGGGCTCTACTTGAGTTCTACGCGTGTTCAGCCGACAGTATAATTTCATTTTGGCAAAGAAAATACCATCGCCCCGACCGAGATCCGAACCCTGGAACTATGGGTTCGGAGCCCCGCACTCTAACCACTGCGCTACGAGGTCTACTATGGCGACAATGGACCGTGCCCGCGGCACATGATGGGCTTGCCAATAAGTCAAGAGCAGAGGCCGAGAACATGAAGATTGAGAACTGTTCTGTACTTGAACCAAGAACCGACTTTTCTGGGTGTGCGGCTGAGGCCACGCCGGCAAGGGTCCCGGTGCCCCGGGTCAGCGGTATCTGCCTGTGCTGTGGCCGCCGCTGCGGCCTGGACGTGGACTCGGTATCGTCCGCGTTCGCTCGCCCTCTACGTGCAGTGCACTTTGCCGTGACAGTCAATACGGCTGCCTGGCGCCGTGGCGGCCGACCTCGGCCAGAGAGGCAGGACCAGTGCGCGGCCGGCAGCTGCAGTGGGCGAGCCACCGCGAACTACCCCGAACCCGAACCCGCACCGTCGACCAGAACGCGCACGAGGAGGCGCAGGCCTGCGGCCACAGCCACGCGCCCACCACGCCCCGGGCCTGGACGGTGTCGGCCAACACGCGGCGGCTCAACCACCCCGGTGGCGTCAGCCTGGGGAGGTCCCAGTCACTCACGGCATGGACGTTGGCCCCACCGCAGACCACGTCTAGAGGCCCTGCCCAGCGTCAGCCCAGCGCCAAAGCATTGTTGGCATTCCCCAGTGTCCCCCGGCGCCGCCGCCCGGCCTACGCATCCGCACGAATATCTGGTTTTGTATTCATGTTGTCAGCAATAGAATTCATCACAGAGTGGCACAAAAGGAAGGCAACGCACCTTAACTATCAATCCCAATACGTGTTCCCTTTGATTTTCCCGAAAATAATGTTGCACTAATGCTACAGTAGAAGCATACAACTTCACCTTACTCGTTGGTTTTGCGTGTTTTGTATCATGAAAATTCAAATTTTGGAGACACTAAGTTGTGCTAACGAAAGCTTAATCAAGAAGGCACCAATCCAATGCGCTCCACTCAAAATAAAATCTCTCTAGAGGCCTCAGCTAGTGCTAAACCTTAAGTGGCTCTAAAGTTTCATCAGTGTTACCTGCACAATAAATTTCAAAATATGTTAGAGCAATCTCTTTTTTGTGGTGTTCCCCTTGTGGAGCGATAAATGCTGAAGTTATTGTTTCAAGTCAAGGTCTGGTCGTGACCTGGCTTTGAAGTAATTGAGGCATCTTTTTTATTAGGTTGTAAACCTCACACGTTGTGAACTGAATGTAGAAAATAATTGTTATTCCATGGTGAGATTCATGTGTTGATCTTGAAATCTTTGACTTGAATATTATTGAATTATTTGAATTTTATTTATCAGAGAGTGGGTAGGGATAGAGATCAGGAGACCACACTGGTGTTTCAAGACTCGTAAAATGTATTGGTAAAAGAAATTCAGGAAACGAAGGGGGCACACATTTATTTCAATTTGTGCATCAGTCCTTACATAAATTTTTCTCTCTTAAAAAGCAGAATCACTTTCATATGTGGTGATGGTTCGATCCTGAAATGAAGCGGACACTAATTAATATAACTTGTATGGTACAATACGAGAATGTTATTGTGGGCGAACACTGACAAAACTCACATTTGAAAATCAGTTGGTTTCAAATTCCAGACATGCTTAGAGCAATCATGTAGAACTGCAGACCGGGATGCAAGCACTGCACATCTATGGCTCCAGGCAATGTCATGAGCTGAAGTGGGGAAAATCTGAAACAAGAGAAAAGTGTAAGGAAGTTTTGCAGTTACAACATGGGTGGTCTGTTGTCACAACAGTTGCATCTAGGTATCGTGGGTAATGACAACAACAAATAAATCATGGGATTAAAGACACGAATGAAAGAAAAAGTCTTGTAACCTGTCAAACATTAAACCTGCGATGCAAAAGGGCACTGCTGCTTTTAAACGGAAATATTACAAATCTACCAGAAACCAAATAACACATGCAATGCAAGTTAGGTTCTAGCAACATTTTTGCAGTAAGACTGAGAACCAGCACACAAAACAAATATATCACAACATCACGTTTAAAGAGCAAACAAGGAAACTGAAGAAATAGCAGTCGCATGCACAAGCGATTAATAATCGTATCAGAGATAGCAAAACAAACACATGGCAGTGAGAACATTGTACAGAAGTTTATCTGTACAAATTGCATTTGACAATTTCTCGAAAAAGAATGAACAATACATTTTCAATACAAAATCAAAATTGATACCAAAAAGGACACAATAAAACAAAATAGTGACAATTATTACAACATGCAGGAGCGGCATTCGACAGAACACATTTCACAAGTGCACAGAGAATGGTCAACAGACAAAGCAGTACAATAGTCAAACGCAGACGAATACTATTACCCTTTGCAACATCACACAAACAAGAAAAAAAAGAGTCACAAAAACATCACTTTAAATACGAACCCAAAATTCATTTTAAAAAAGCAACAAAAAAATTACTACAACATGCACAACCGTTCTGAAAATGGTCAAAGGATTCAGGACCACAAAGGACAAATGTCCCACAAAGGAATATTCACAAGATTCCAAGGAGGGGAAAGTAATGAACAAACGTGCACACAAACTAAAAAGAGAAAAAGCATCATGCATGAAAGTTGAAACAATTAACACTAATTTTCATCGCATAGCTCAATGCCTAGACTAACATTCAGGAAAACAGTACGCCAACAATCATGGGCTGAAAACAATAAATCAATGAAGTTTCAATAATGGTAGAGCAGCAGGCAATGTATAAGAATAAAAAAAGCTTAGAGCAGCACAGCATAACAGCTTAGGGTAGATAAAAAGAGAATGATGGGCGAGTGCAAAACACAAAGCATGACAGTAAAAATATAAGTATGAATACAAACTACAGCTCGCAGTTTAAAAAGCAATGCATTAAAGACACAAAAACCAAGTCGTACAGGTTTATCAGGCATACATGCACACTAGGGCCCAGCACACTTGGAGAGGTAAAAATTGAAAATGAAACATAATTAAGCATGCAGGATATCAAATATTTAGAAAAGAAACCGCATAGCACAGACGTGTCGTGTGTTTAGTGGTGTAATGAGACCTTACTGAAAGAGTTAAACAGTGCAGTTCCGTTGTCAGTCCCGAGTGGAAGAAGGCATCACTCACTGCACACATAATGCACAGCCAGCTGGCGGCCCCACCGGGACGGCACAGACTGAAGGTCCGACCCCCAGAACTTGAAAACTAGGCAAACTCATGCCGCCGCCACCCACAATAGAGTTTTTGGCAAGCTGCGCAGTGAGCAGCAAAGTTACACACTGTACGAGTTGACAGGACAAGGCACTAGCAAATCATGACAAATAACATACCCAACACAAGCAAAACATGGACAAAAGGGCAGTAACTGATCTCTGATGTTGAAACATTAAGACATTCACATGCAAGAATCACAAGGGCAAAAATCACATGTACACCAAACAAATCACCGTAATGAAGACAAAAATGTGATGATACTATTTAATGACACGAGTAACCTCGGCTCTTAAGGGGGATAGACCAGACCAAGCCAAGACTGTCTTGCCGGAACGACTGTAGTATAAATCTTTGAAAAATAAGAAAAGGAAAAAGAACAACTTATCTTTTTTCTGAACACCCTGCGACACACTGATGGGGAGACAAGCACGGAAAGGCAGGACGAATGAAGTCATCCAATGGATCGTCAAAGAAAATCGTCCTGGACTCGGAGAGACCTCCCTGGAAAACACAGAGGCAAGTGTCAGTGTATGTACAAGCACTCCGTTTCCAACGCACACCAAATTCTGAAAAGAATTGACCCCAAGGAAATTCTTACTTGTAAATAATAATGGAATTAAGTAAACAGGCTACAGCTGTTACATCCATAAGAGGGTACCAAAAGTAAAATGGCACATCCACATAGGGCAAAGCAAGGCGAGGTAAGCAAATGTTAGATGACTCACCAATAACCATAAGTGAAGCTCGGCATAGCACCAGGCATAAAAGGGACCTACTGCAGGTCAAAAATCCTGCAGCTACAGAACTCCTAGAAAAGAGAAGTGCACAGAGTAGCACAGCAACATCTCTCAAACACAACACTTTAAAATTAGTCTAAAGAACTCACTTACCTGAAAATAATGATGTGAACCTCGCATTGCAGACAGCCTACAGTATGATTCAGCACACGCTGCGGAGATCGCTGCAATGGGAGATAAAAATAACCACCGTGGGAACAAGTGACAACGGCTTTGAGCTGCTCCAACTTTCCGGCACGGCCAACATGGATCTCCCATTCGGCACATGAATGTTGGATTCACAAAATTCTTGAAAACAGTAATTCATTCATTCAACAGTACTGAAAGATACCAGTCAGGAAACCTGACAATAAGGCTTTCCACAAACGGACAAACAGTATTAACATCAGTTTACCTTCAGATGCTGCTTGAGTGTGGCTCTGATTCCATTCACTTGTAAACTAAGTTTACTTTTAGTTCCTCTTTGCACAAGTGTTCATCATGTTAGGGAGTTTTCATGTTGAATTTGAAAGCATTGTGAGATTTAGTACTTTTGACAAAACTGTCATTTCTTTTTTTGAAGATTTTATTTTGGAGATATTTTAATAAATCACCAGTTTTCAGAATTTGTTTTGTTGTCTCTCGATCCCTTCAGCACATGGTGTATGACTACAGAAACACAACTGACACCTGTCAATTTTGGGTGGACAGTGGTGTACATAACAAATTCGGATTGTGACAGCTCTTGGAACTTCCATCATCAGTTATGTTTGAATACAGAGAACTTCAGAAGTTGTGGGTTGGAATGGTCAAAGCTGGGCTTCAGCATAGTCCATTAATCACTGGCGTCTTTATTTCTCAAGTTTTCAACCGCTCGCAAATCTTGTGGGTGAAAAACCGACGCAGAAGTCTAGTTACACCAATACTCGGGCACTCCCAGGTCACCTCTGAGACAGGACACTACGCCACAACTGACGCTGGCTGGGACTTGGGCGGGCAGAAGGCCGGCACGGGGGACGGTGAGAGGAGTCTCCGGGAGGGGATGCCATGACTCCAAGCACAACCAATCGGCGTTCCTGTACCGACAGATGCCGATTTATGGAGTCGGGAATGACTGAGTAGCAATCCGGCTTTGAAGAACCTAATGGTATCAGTTTCTATAAAGTAAAATGATTCATTTAACAATTTTACTCCACTGTTACCAGCCCAGAAGAGGGCGCTTCGGTCAATACCACGCCGGTTCAAAGAGACCGGTCTTTTAAGAGGATATTTCGAAGGTTACTTAGTAATTGGATGAATGCACCTTTAACTCAAATTCAAACAATAAAGCAAGGACCATTTAGTAATAATTTTGATCAGGAGAGACCGTGCATTCACATATGCTGTGGCACTGCCAACATTACGACAGCATCGGTTCAGGTTTGAGACGCGCTTTACTTAGACGTTTTAGGAGACCCCGCGAAGAAGGGAAACATAAATACCATCAGTTTGAAAAAAAAAAACGGAAATATCTAGAAAAAATTTAAAGCCATAATATTTTTTTATCTTGTCGGTGATTGGTAGAGCTGTGTGCTTTCGTCTCGGGTTCGTCAGTCTTCTCTGGGCCAACGGTGTCCTCCGCGAGTGTTGCTGTGTGCTTTGCTTTTCCCTGCAACAAATGTCTTACTTCGCTGGCAGTTTTTTTTTAGATCTGCCGTTTTCGTGTCGTTTTCATTACTCTTCTGAGATTTATTGGCTACTGCTGTACCTCCTTTTCGGGGGTACGTGGGCCGTGCCAGTTTTCAATGTCGCTAGAGAGGCAGGAAACCGCCCAGACTCCTTCTTTTATCATATCGGAGATGGGCTGTATTATCACCTCAACAATCAGAGAGAAATTGTCTTATGCGTTCTAAGTGAACGTGGATGTCCTGGGCGAGCTCTGCTGGATCCTAAGACCGGTTTCATCCACACCCAACCCCATGAAGGGCACGACCCAGACCCGTTGTACGCTGATGAGCTGGCGCTGCGGCGCAATATCATTACGCGGTGCCGCCAATTGGATTACAAGCCTTATCGGCAGATAATTGCTGACGAATGTCGCTGGCAAGTATTAACTTTCACCATGAAATTGTTCTGAGCTTTTAATTCGAGCATGACGTTTATTGAATTTCTTAATTTTCTTAGGTTTGAAGACGATGTTGTCAGTCGCGTGACATACGCTCGGATGAGAACACCCATGCGTAACGCTAGAGTGGCAAGTCTTCCCCCACTTCCTAGGAATCTTAGGGAGTTGTCAAATATCCTGCGCAACCCGCAGTACAGTGTCCTCTCCATGACCGATGACGGCCGGGACAACATCTATGGTGGCTCGGTCACAGATGCAGATGGTGGACATCATGTTGTGTTCATATCTGATAGGATGCTGGCACACATGAGGACTATGAGAGTTTTGCATAGTGATGGCACTTTCAGGTCTGTGCCCGTTGGGCCAGCATTTGCTGATCAGGTAAGCTCATGCTTCTCGAAGCAGGATGTGTTCAGGGAAAATTTTTGGTTGCAGTTCTGTCATCCTTGATTCAGAAATTGCACACACTCTTGCTTTGGGCTACGTGTGTCCCTGAGTTTTCCTATCCATAAGCTTGATTGATTCTTTTCCAGGTGTTCTGCATCATTTGTGTTATGCAAGACCACATAGTGCCACTAGCATGGGTCCTCATGGAGTCCAGGACTCAGGCGGCCTATACGGCTGTACTTGCGTACATCCGATATATACTTGGGGATGACATCAACCTCAGGCGAGTTATCACCGACTTTGAGATGGCACAACAAAACGCTTGGCAGAACGTGTTTAACGTTATGCTGCAAGGATGCTTGTGGCATCTGTGTCGGGTATGTGCAACTATCCATATTGATTCAAGGAAAAGTTATTCCTGTAGTTGGTTTATTTGACATTTCCTCAATTCATATTCAGAGGTTTCTGGAGCATGTTGCAGAATACAATCTCACAAATGCGATGAGAAACATTCCTGAGGTTGGACGGATCATTCGCCTTACATTTGCATTAGGACTTCTGCCCCCCAATGACATTCTGTTGGGATTCCGGGCCATTCTTCAGCACGCAAGGGATGAAGGAAACTACATTTTTAACCAAGTACATCCATATCTAATGTACATTTGGCGTTATTATGTATCGCGTCCCTGGATGAGGGAGCGCATGTCTGTGTTCGGGTCAGCCCAACGCACGAATAATGTGTGCGAGTCCCACAACAGGACATTGCACCAACAGGTCCATACCCATCCCACATCCCAATGTCTATAATTTCATCGGTATGAAGGTTTTGCACACTACTATTTTTTAACTAAATTCTGTGGTCGCTCTTACCGTTCTAGATTCACCAGAACTAATCATTAAACTCCTATTGCAGCAGGCCTCATTTCGCTGGAACAACAGACTCACAGAATGCTGCTGGCTTTGGATGAAGGAAGAAATGTGAACAGAGCACGCTGTCGCAGATCCATCATGAATGATCGTAGGATCCAGAACCTCACCAACCAACTTCTAAACCCTCCCCAGGGAAGGGCTCGTACAATATTCAGAATCCTTAATGCGTCAAGAAGGTTGATGGAGGGCCTGGTCCAAATTGCTTTAGCGGATCCGTGGCCTTAGTGTGTATATAGATAATTGCTTTTCAAAGAGTTTTACAAACTTGTGCTTTCCTTCAGTTTGAAGTTTAAGCTTTTAGGATGTGTGGCATCAGTCTTTGATTTGGCCTTAGTGTGTATATAGATAAGTGTTTTTCAAAGAGTTTTACAAACTTGTACTTTCCTTCAGTTTAAAGTTTAAGCTTTTAGGATGTGTGGCTTCAGTCTTTGATTTGGCCTTAGTGTGTATATAGATAAGTGTTTTTCAAAGAGTTTTACAAACTTGTACTTTCCTTCAGTTTAAAGTTTAAGCTTTTAGGATGTGTGGCTTCAGTCTTTGATTTCATCCACTTGTAAACTAAGTTTACTTTTGGTTTTTCTTGACACAAGTGTTCATCATCCCGTATGTCAGCGAGTTTTTGTGTTGAATTGGAAAGCATTGTAAGATTTTGTACTTCTGACTAAACTGTCATTTCTATTTTTGAAGATTTTATTTTGGAGATATTTTAATAAATCACCAGTTTTCTGAATTTGTTTTGTCTCTCGATCCCTTCAGCACGTGGTGTATGACTACAGAAACGCAACTGACACCTGTTGATTATGGGTGGACAGTAGTGTATATAACAAATTCAGATTGTGAAAGATCTAGTAACTTCCATTGTCAGTTACATTCGAATACAACGGAAGGTGTGGGCTGAAATGATTCTTAACTTGTCAACTGCTCACAAACGTTGCGGGTGAAAGACTACCCCAGCCCCAGAAGTCTAGTTGCACCCGTATTACATGCACTTCATCAGCAGTACGCGGCGCAATAGAACTGGGGAATATTAAATTTTTATTCCATACAACTACTCAAGTACCCATGGTTGAGAGGAGTGAACTCAGCAACATGTATAACTCAAGTGTATAAAAGCAGAAGAAAAAAGCTTATTACAAAATAATTACGGCGTGTCTAAAGAGGTCACATGCAATCACCAAATTGCACGCTAGAAAAAATCCATGTTTTGGTGACAACGAATAAAGTAGGGAAGTACTCACAGTAGCAAGTATCGTATCACGCAGAACCTGGTTCAGGCCAGTTAAACTGCAACGATAGACAGGAAAAAAGAAAAAAGTTATTTATTACAACTAATACTTGAACAGAAATTACAATTGTCAAATAATTTGCACACTAAAGAGTACACAAGAATTAACTGCTTGATCCTTAAATCTAGTGCGGAGAAATAGCCAGGTAGCTGGACATACAACAAAACCTAACATTGTTTCATTCCATTGTGAAAACTTGTCACACCAAATGTTTTATTATTTCTACTGAGTGCATCGCACAAAAATGCCGTTCGAAAATGAGGTCACACTTTTTGACCCAATTCCCCCCCCCCCCTCGCATGCTTTTAAAAAATATTAGCGCCGTGAGCATGTACTTTCGAACATTTTTGAACGGCCCCTAACAGCACACAATGAACAGCAATGCTAAAATGTTCTTAAGTTCACTGGCATAGTCTTTTGGGACAGTCCCTTTTCAGAAAAGTAGTGTAGACATGCAATGACAGATAGAATTTTCTCTCTGAATGGGTAGTCCTCATGGAGGTCACTTGTGATGGCAAAAATTATTCCTCACAAGTGTAGTCAGGCCCTCATTATTGGTAAGAGCACGGGAGTAACACATGTTTTTGAAAAGTAAGTACATCTTGTGAAGCCAATTATGAAACAGTCTAGAAGCCCAATGTGGAGTCATGCCAAATGTTACTCGAAGGGTCTTGAAAGACAAATTCACCCGCAACTTTATGAGAGTCAAGAGTAGCTGATCATGACCGCTCAAAATACAGTCTTTGTATGAATCGGGATCGTTTCTGTTCGTAATTGTTAATAATGTCCACAGCTGATCCAGCTGTATTCGAGTAAAACCCGTGTAATGTACAATTTGATCGTCAGTCATCAAGTCCACACCAAACAGAGGCTTCCACTTCGCCGGTTGGTTGGGCGTGGTTGAGGAAGCATTTGAGTCCACTGGCACACTCTTCAGAACACTAAAATCACTAGTCTCGGTCTGCAAACTTGTTGAGGAACCTGAGGAAATGCAACAAAGGCGAACATGAAGATATTAAGATAAAAGTAATCCAGGGACAACGGATCTTTAATTTTTCTTGGACGCTCACATGGCTCCTACCTGAATGTGTCATTTTAGATAGGCCACGGATATGACTCAGGTCAGTTACCAGCGAAGTCAATCGGTGCGGTAAATTCTTGTAAGGGTAGGCTCCATTTTTTCAAGAAACGGTTCCTAGTTATACCTGAGGGGATAATTAAAAGACAATAAATACATAGTGGGTCATAGGTTAAAGGAGCTCTGTCTTACAAAAAACATGCGAATAAGAAACGCTATACTTTTCGAAGGGTACGTATCTTTTCAACACTCGCCGTTTTCTTTCCGCGCTGTTGTGAAATCAATATCGTCCTGAAAATGTACACTTTCCTGCACCTGCACACTTTCGTATGGGGTGTCACCAATTTGGAGCGACCAAGCATCGACGACCACTTTTCGCTCATGGATGCATTCTTCGGGAGGCCATGAAAAGTAAGACCGCTGTTTTTCTTCGAATTTGTTCCGCAGCCCAACACACAGCAGTAAATTGCCATTATCAGATTAACAAACTGTTAACTTGCCAAAGAATGTGTCTAACTTCCCAGCTCCTTTGGCAAAGCTGTCGTCTGCCGATGCAGAAGGGAGAGGCAGAGAGAGAGAGAGAGGGGGACTCGGTGTGATGGCTCACGGCCTTCTGGCCTGGCACCAGGCGTTGTATTTTCGGGAGGCGGGAAGGCGGGATTTTTATTAGGATTTGTCCTTTACTGTAAATCTATGATTGTTATTAAAATTAGAAACAATCAATCAACCAAAAATGCATATACAATACTATACTACGGATGTGTTGAAATAAAAAAAATTACATGAGAAATAGTTCCTTCCGGATAGTGGGCTTCTTGTCCCTGCTGGTGAATTTCCTCCGGTACATTTCGGGGACGCTGTCTCTGAGCTTTCCTTTGACGAATGTTTTGAGGGCAACCTCAGATCTCTCAATTCCGTCGACTTCCTTCAACGCCTGAAGAACATGGTTGCATCAGAGGATCAGATAAGGAACCTCTTCAAGCCTCCAAGGATTATAAAGGGTGAGTACCTTTTGCAGCTTTGCGATGAAGGCGTGATTGGATCTGCTCGCCGGGCACAACTCCAGGATGACGTCGAAAGCTCTTGAAATCTCCTGGCCGGAGTAAGGCCTCTGCCTTTGGCCCAGCGGGCGCCCAACCTTCTTTGGGACATCGCCGATCCAGAGTGTCCCAGTGCGCTTGTCTGACGCCTCAATTTCATCAGAATCGCTCTACAAGGAGAACCATGAAGCAGACCATGTGAAAGATAATGACAGACCTTAACGTAAAAGCGTCACGCAAACGTGGACCTATGAGGTTCAGCTGTAAATCACGTATTTCCAGAATGTTTACTTGGATTTGTGAAATAACCTCCCCGGCAAGGTAGCACGTGGCAACTCGCGTGTTATTTAAAAATAAGGCCGAGTCCACCGACCGGATCCTTATTTGCACAACCCCACTCACCATTTTCAAAGGAGTACTGCCAAACTCAATTGAATTCGCCCAGGCACCGAATGAAGCACGCCACCCGCAAACTCTTCTCTTGGACTGTGGAACTGAACCGGACCACTTCACCACTTGTCTTTGTTCCTGCACTCCGCCCCCCCCCCCCCCTGCCCCCCAAGGCGACTGCGAGGTTGCCAACTCATTTCCAATTTCGGTCCCGAATAACCTTTTAGGAGGCACCCAATTGTTGGTGAAAAAGGTAAGGCTCGATATCCCTTTCAATGTCAGAGTACCATGTACATTTTTTGTACGTGGTATTCTTCAGATGGGAGACCAAGTCAGCGAAAGTGTCCAGGGATTTTACAAGTGTTTCCAGGAATCATGCAGCTAATCGGCAGCCCTTTTAATGGGCAAAGTACCATGAACATTTTTTTGTACATGGTACTCCTCAATATTTTTCTGTTTATCTAGTACTTTTCATTTTCTGTTTTGTCATGTTGACCTGATGGGATCAAGTCAGCGAAGGTGTCCAGGGATTTTACAAGTGTTTACAGCAATCATGCGGCCAATCGGCAGCCCTTATAAGGGCAAAGTACCGTGTACATTTTTTGTACATGGTACTCCTCGGTGTTTTCCTGTTTATCTAGTACTTTTCATTTTCTGTTTTGGCATGTTGAAGTGATGGAACCAAGTCAGCGAAGGTGGTCAGAGACTGTACATACACAATTTATTCTTTAGAAAAATCACATCACAATTTTTTAATATAGCTTCCTAAGTAGATCAACACAGAACTTTTATGAACAATTCTATGAGAAAGAATATCACTGAGCCTCATAGTTAAACAATAAATAATAATTCCTAATTTATTTTCTTCTCTTTGTTTTTGAGTCCTGACAACGTTCAGCGTGCCTTTTCTGATGGGCCCTGTTCCCTCTCAGCTCCTTATTGCAGTCGTCACACTTAAAGTCCGCATCTGTCTTGGGATGGAGAGCGAGCCGGTTGTACCGCTGTTGGATTTGTTTCAAGAGGTCCTCCGCTCTTTCAGCATGGAACTTGCGTACGTGCTTTTCTAAACTTGTCTTGGCTGCTGTCCCTCTCCCACCCGCACGGTAGGAGCATTCCTTTGCCATGCACTTAAACCGGTCTGCCTTTTCGTCAGGCTCCTCCTCCTGCTCTTCATCTTCTTCTGAATCCTGCCCTTCACCTTCTTCCTGTACTACTTCTTCATCATCATCATCATCATCCAGCAACACCAGTCCACCGATGAAGTGGTCACTTTTATGCCCATCAAACGCTGTCATCATGGACGTGATCTCTTTACAGTCCTTAAAGAGAGAATACAGAGGTAGGAATGAAACATTTATCTTATAAATTTGTTATAGTGTTATATACACCTTTCCTGGACATTACCTGATTGGAGTCTTCTGCTGCCCTGCCAAGAAGGAGTGAAATGTCGGTTTGACAGGCACCAGTAACAGCACTGTAAGGATTTCTTATATGGAAACTTGCCATTAAACCAAACAGCTGTGCACGCTTCCATCTGTTGAATAACTCTTTAGAAGCACCAGCCTCCAGCAACACATCATCAATTATAACATTCTGCATACTCTCCATTGCTCTGAAACAGATGGACAGGTTAGGTTAGGGAAGAGAATGAAATATTATGAGGTAAGCATCTATTTAAATATTGTTTATGTAGTCTGTTCATACACCTATTTGTTTTCATTCAAAGTCCTGAAATGAAATTGAAGAGTGTTAATAAGTGGTAGTAAGGTGAGGAGGGATGGATTATTATTATGTCTTGGGTAGTCATCAAAAGAATGTTTCAATGTCAAGTTAACACATCACACGGAGGGACATGACAAGGGGCAAAACATAAAAGGACATGACAAGAAGATTCAAAGCAAAAACAGGAACAGTGACATAACACGGAATGAATGAAAGAATCGACAAGAGTCACAGTGACGAAGTGATCGGACACATAGTAGATTAGGTGAGAATATTAAGGTTTTCTTTTTTAAGGTTTTTTGTGTTCGTTTATTTTTGTTGAATTTGGGACACGAGATGGAGTGTGAGTGGTTGGAAAAACATGACAGGAAGTTTTACACAGGGCATCACAAGATAAGTCACAGGGATCATCACAGGGACATATCAAGGGTGCGGAACAAGAATTTTCAGACGAGACATCAGAAGGATTGAAATTTGAGTAAAGGCATGACATTGGATTTCAAGACAAGAATTTATGATATTGCAATTCATGTCATGAGACATCACAATAAATGGAACATGGGCAGTCATTTTCGAGGGAGTAAAGGAGAATTTATTAAATGGAATCATGAGGAGATGTTTAGGATATTATTGGATGGATGCACAAGTCAGCAGGGCATCAGACGACATGCGACAATGATGGGTATCGCAGGAGAAGTGGCGCAGCATGTTGTAGTGACAGAGGACTGCTGGAGGGCGAGTGGACTGCTGCAGTGAGAGTCAACTGATGGAGAGCACATGGACTACTGGAGGTAAGGTTAGGTTGGGTTAGGTTAGGTTAGGTTAGGTTAACCTAGAATTGTGCAATATTATGCTTAAAGTACGCCAAATATTGCTCGTTTGCGATACCAGGTTTAACCCTAGTAATGTGCAGAATCCGTCACTTTCATCCGGGTTAGGTTCTATTGATGCGTGGACATTTTGCACGTACGTGTCACGCAACGCTCTCTGGTCAACGTGTGGATGGGACCGTGCTTTGCGAACCCTTCTCTCATACGCAGTCATCGATCTCCCACAGGCCCCGAGTCCGATCCAGGTTGTGGAGATCGAGGCTGAGACAGTGTCTCTATCCCCGGCGTCGAACACTCCCGCGCCCTCCGACATCCAACTGATCTCGGTGAGTAGAACACTGTAAAATGCATCGCGTCGCTTCTGCCCTCCCCTCTTAACGATCGACTGTGACACGCAGGAGCCGGAGAGCACGACAGAGGAGCACAAACAATGGAGCCCAACAGCTAAAGAGCCGTACGTCCAGCCGCGGGTGAAGCAGAGCAGCGCACGGGTCCGCCGCACTTACGAGGCTGGCGACGACACGGACAGCGATTGCAAGTCAGCAGGAAGCTCGTCGCCCAAAACGGTGAGTGTACATTCAACAACACGTCCAATCGGTGTACTCTCGTCATCTGCAATCGTGCTAATTGCACGCTACAGTAGCCAACGCGGTAACGCATGTCATGCCGGCCGGGAAAAGGGTACCTCACGTCCTTCTACGTAGCGCGTCGTGTCAGGTTCATCCGGCGGTACTTCTGTTCGCGTACGTAGTCAGCCGTCGTACATTTTGCACTGCGCGTCCTGCCTAGCAAAAATGGGGTCTCTCACGTACTTGCACGCGAACCTTATGTCAGCCTCGCGGCGCGCGGACACCGCATCCTCACGTACTCTGACTTCGTACGAAATTCACTACGTACTATGGTACGCGGAGACGCGTGCCCAACCGGCCTTGAGTAATTTTGCCCACGTACTTGCACGCGAGCCTTGTGTCAGCCTTGTCCCGCGGTAGGACCGCAGCCTCGCGTACTTCGACTCCGTACGAAATGCACTACATTCCATGGTACGCAGAGACGCGAGCTCGGCAAGGCACGAGTCACTTCATCTTCGTACTTGCACGTGAGCGCTATGTCAGCCTCGCGGCGCGCGGAGACCGCAGCCTCGCGTACTCTGACTTCGTACGAAATGCACTACGTACTATGGTACGCGGAGACGCGTGCCCCGCCAGCCCCGACTAATTTTGCCCACGTACTTGCACGTGAGCCTTGTGTCAGCCTGTCCCTGAGCATGAACCCTCCTCCTCCTCTTGTAGAAAGAGGAAGAGACCGTGGTGCGTTCTGAGCGGCACTGAGTCGGACGGAGATTCCTCCGTCGGCAGTGACGGGGAATGGTATAACCCCTTTTCTCCCAGCTCTTCAGGTACGGAAGGGTTATTAAAGTGTGTGTGTGTTGCAAGGTTAGGTCAT
This sequence comes from Megalurothrips usitatus, assembly GCA_026979955.1. Taxonomy (NCBI): domain Eukaryota; kingdom Metazoa; phylum Arthropoda; class Insecta; order Thysanoptera; family Thripidae; genus Megalurothrips; species Megalurothrips usitatus. Next base: position 11,225,712 of record CM049604.1, read on the forward strand.
GTCTGTGTTAGGTTAGGTTAGGTCAGGTCAGGTTAGGTTCAGGGCACAAGAGAAGGGTCAAGTGCGGCACATGATTTCAGGGTGTTTTGAGGCGGGGAAGAGGATGAGCAGGGTTTCAGAGTCGTGCGTCAACAGGGGAAGGAGTTAGGTCGGGAAACATGTTGAAAGTCAGAGGCAAGTGACAGGGTCATAAGAGATTCGAGGCAGGGTGTCATTAGGTGAATGAAAAGAGGGAATGGCCATGAGAATTTGTGAGGTAGGAGAGGTTAGTCGAGGTGCGGTTGCAGAAGGGCGAGTTCAAAGGGTGAATAGTTCACAGTGACGGATGAGAATATGGATGGTAGGCAATCGGGGAGGGAATTCGGATGAAAGAGTTGTGATTAGGTGAGGTTAGTTTTGGTTGTTATGCGAGATGTGAATGTGACAAGTGTGGATCGGAGAAAGGTGAGAAGAGAATGGGGGCAGAAAGGGAACATTGTCAAGACGAGAGTGAAGGTTGGGAAGTATGAGAATGAGGCAGCAGAATGGTTTGAGAACAGGCAGAATAGCATGGTCAAAAGGAGAATGGAATGAGGAAGATGCAGAGCAAGTAGAAATGGAAGGACAGGCAGATTAGGAGGCATTGGAAAGGGTGTCGGGGACGAAAAGGTTGTGACATATAGGTGAGGTTATTTTTGGTTTTCATGCGAGAAGATTGAGAGGTGATAGAGGCAGGAAGACCTGGAGGGCAGAAAAGGGTCAGGCAGCAAGTCATTGAGTGCAGAAAGGGGTCATAAGGAGGGTGAAAAAAAAGAAATCACGAAAAGTCAGATTTTTAACGAAGCAGGCAGAGTAGGCAATTGAAGAAGGAATCGGATGCAAGAAGTTGTTATTGGGTGAGGTTATTTTTGGTTATCACGCAGAAGGCATGATGGGGCAGTGGGACAAGGGGGCAATGACATTGAATGAAAGGGACATGAGATAGCGGGATTTCAGTGGGGCAAAGACATTGGAATCGGGGCGAGGATGGGATAGGCAAGGAAATGAAGGTGGACAAGGGGAATTGGTATCGACAGGGGTATACAGGCGGGTAGGGAACAGAACAAGTACAATGGAATGAGAACAGGCAGAGTAGGGAATGCAAGAAGGAATGGGATACAAGAAGTTATTGGGTGAGGTTAAATCAGGTTCGCATGCGTGAAGATTGAAATGTGTTAAGTGTGAAGAGAACGAAGGACATTAGAAGAGAATGAGGGCAGGAAGGAATGAGACAGGAAAACATTGAGGTCAGAGATTCAGCAAGAGTCAGAAAGGAATGAGGAAGAGCAGTGTGGAAACATAACAAGTTCAATGGAATGAGAACAACAGGTAGATTAAGAGGCGTGAGAAAGGTGAATTTTAATTTCAAAAGCAGTGATAGGTGATGTTCGATTTGGTTCAATTGAAGCAAGTGGCGTCATGAAAGGGATCATGGTGGAGGAGAATGATAGGACAGAAGGAGATTACGGGGTTGTTACACAAAGACATTGGACAGGCGGAGGCGTTTCATGATGGGAAGAAAGGGGGGGGGGGGTCAGGGAAAACAACAGGGGCTAATGGGATATCATTGGGGAGAGACGTTATGACAAGGGGGTGAGGAGGCAAGAGGACAATCGTGAGAAATTGTCAAGTATTTTGAGGAGACAGGAGTACGAGCAGGAGGGATGGACGCAAGGCGATTGAAAGGGAGAGAAAGGGGATCGGATTGTGGATGAGGAGGAGGGAAAGGAGAAGGAGCGTGGGTCGAGAAGCGAGAAGATAAATTGAGATGGGACGAGTCGGGTATGGAGAGGCAGTGAAACAGTCGTGGTTAATGATTACGTCAGGGTCAGGTCACAAAAAGGGTGAAGATCAGTAGGTATTCAAGGATGGACAGAGAGAAGGGCGAGGTGGCATGAAAGGTTGCACCATGGAGCTAAGAGTTGCTCCACGAAAATAAAGGTCGCTACACGGAACGAAGGGTTGCTCACGAAACTAAAGGTCGCTACACGGAACTAAGGGTTGCTCACGAAGCCAATGGTAGCTCAAGAAGCCAATGGTAGCTCACGAAACCAATGGTAGCTCAAGAAGCCAATGGTAGCTCACGAAACCAAGGGTAGCTCGAGAAGCCAATGGTAGCTCACGAAACCAAGGGTAGCTCAGGAAGCCAATGGTAGCTACACGAACCCGATGGGCTGTTGGATGGAACCGCTAAGTCCCTCTTTCAAGTACTGAAGGCAAAGAGTGTCGGGTTGCTTTGCTGGTAGGAAGCTACCGCGGAAGAAATGTACCTCGAGGTTCCATAGAACGGATTCCATAGAAGACAGTCAATAGACTTTTCTTAAGGAAAAGAACAGGGGAAGAATGGGCGGGGGTACCAAATAAAGAGGGGGATGTACAGCATGGTGTGGGAAAGGCCGAGGTCATTTGCGAGACCCTATGATGCCACTAAATTTATTCCAGCGGCCGTGTCCGAAGTCACGACGGGCGTGTTCGACGGCCGCACCCCCGCCGGAGTGTTCAGAAACACTCACGTATCCGGGGTCACTTCGTGTCCAAGCCCTACGAGTGCAGAGCTTGTCAGAAGAAGTTCAGCCAAGCTGTTCTGTTGCGTCATCCTGGGCGTATTCACAAAGGCGAAAGGCCCTTTGAGTGTGAATTGTGCTGCAGAAAGTTTCGTGAAAACAATGCCTTGAAGACGCATCGCAGTCGCCTGCACAGTACAGACTAGCACCGTTTTTCTAGATTCTTTTTCCCTTCTTCTGATTGAATCTTTCTATTTTTGCTGAAACATATTTTCTGTGATTTGTGTCAGAGATCAATGGTTATTTCTCTTTGTGGTGTTTGGTGTGGGTTTCGTCAGTATCGAGTGAGCATTTTTTTCCTCGACTGTTTTCTGTTTGTTGTCAATTATGTTCGAAATAATAGTGTCGTGTGGCACTTGTGTTGCTCTTGCCTTCAAATAACCTTTTCTATTTTGACAATTTAGAAACATTGTACCTCTGTCAAAGAGTCTTGTAGTTTTTGTTTGAGCTGTTTTTGTGAAGGTTGCATGTGCTTGTTAAAAAAGCACTCATTAAGCAAGTCTAATAAGTCTTAGTGTGTGTAATAATTTCTTTTTTAGGGTTTTGAAGTGTTTTCCATTCTCTTCTGCCATGACATATTATCATTGCTCTTTCTATTATAATTCATAATGTTGAAAGATGATTGTTCTGGTGGTTTTTGTAAGATGTATGAAACCACTTTGAATAAATTGTTGTGTGAAGTAAGTACTGCATTATCTTACCCTATTGAATCTGATTCACTTCTTCTCCATTGAATAAGAGAACAAAATCTCATTAACCTGGGTCGAGGATAAAGCTTTGACACACACTGATTCCTACATTCAAATGTGAAGCAGCACCTCTGGATGTCTCACCCCATTTCATATTTGGGGTGTACTCACGGTGAGTATATATTTTGAAACCATCTCCTGAGTGGCTAAATATCAATTCACATATTTCATCCAAGATTTATCTGCTTCCATTTAATGTCTAGTTGTTGGAATTGCAGTCCGTTTTAAGCTGAAAGGTACAGGAAAAAAATATAATGTAGATTTTAATGTCAACATTTAATAGAACATTTCATGTGATTGAAGATGTATTTCTCAACCCCGAATCTGCCCCCATCAACCTGAATTGAACATCTATGGCCTAACATGACCAAGAAAACATGCTTATTCATCTGCTGAAAACCGCATGAAGCTGCCTAGAGTGGTTTAGAAGCTGCCCTTCAAATTGTCCACCAGCATTTCATACTATTGGTGCCATTCCTTAAATTTATAATTTGACCGGGGCATATAAGTGTCTAATTATTATCTCCCAGACTTCATTGTGCTGTCATCGAGTTGCATTTATGGTCTCGTTTTAGGAAATGGTTTGCTCTCTGACCTCAGATGTGCCTGTGAAATTTTAAGTCCCAAAAGCAAAGTTGAAATTAGAGTTCCCTCAACTTCTCTGGCAAGGTATTATTTCTAGACCAGTCTCCTTATTTGTGGTCCGACTTCTATGATTTTGGTCTTGAAACGACCGCAGTGTTATTCCGAATGAGCTGAAAAAGACCAGGGTTCGATATCCCTTCTACTTTGGGAGTAAGGGTTCAACTTATGTGGCTTTCTAGGAGAAACTGCTGTCCGAACTCAAGCAAACACTTTTGACTTGGCATTCCAACTATGACCCAGTGGTCCCAGCATCATCGTGTACATACCAATGAATCCCATTTTCAATCTAGTTGTCAGATACATAACTATATTTAAGCCAGAAAATGCAGAAAAATATTGAAGGCCAAACACATGCTTTATACTAACCAATTTTGGGATGTCGCGCTGAAATGTATAAACGTTGGCCTTCTGACATGGAGGTGACAGTTTTTAGATGTGGCACTTAGTTTTCTGTTTGGATTACCTCTTTGTGAATCTTTTGAGCCTAGAATCTACTCTGTAAGTTAAAGGGAAGAGGAGCATTGCCCAATTGAAAAATCATAAACTCAAATTGTTTTAAATTTGTGAAAAAATTTGCCATAACTTGACTATTAGAAAATTAACCGTTCCGCGTGCCACCATGCGGTTTTCAGCTTTAGATTCAGCTTTTCAAGGCGCTTCTTTTCATTGGCTGAGTGAATGCTTGGCTGAGTGACTACTAAACTATATAGTATTATTATATAGTACAATACTGTATACGAAGCCCATGGATCTGCTGCCTTAACGCTCCCGGAAAAAAGTTTTCTTGAACCTGGGAGAACATTCAAGAAAAAAAATTGTGTAGTGTTTTTTAATATTGATTGACTTACAAGGATAAAATTATTGTGGCATTTCAAATAACAGTGAATACTGTGCCAAAATTTAATGGTAAAAAGTAATTTCTATTCATTTGTGATAAAAAATATGTGTGGAGTGTTGAGTTGTTCATGTGTGTAGGTTGGTAGTACAATTGAAAACAGGAACAGACGATTCTTTGGTGATTGAGAACAATATATTGACGGAATTTACGTCTGGATACAAGACAGATTGAACTGTTAGAAGGGTTGTACGGTGGAAATTGAACTAATTATCAGTTGTTGTTATCATGATGGAACGGTTAATGTTTGCGGAAAGGAAAACCGACGGAATTAGAAAGTGACGTGAGTAAATTAGGTTAAACGTCCAAGTGAGCCGGTAGAGTTATGTTGAGATACAATCATGTGCAGAATTATATGAAAGTCATGTGTTTATAATACTTAAATATTTCAGATGAATTTATCTTGTAATGGGAATGATTGTAATGAAGATAGTTATGAAGTTTCCAACCTGGAAAGTGTGAATGATTGTTTATGTCGCAGGCAATATGTTTTTCAAGAAACAATGAAGTATGTGACAGACAGTAGCAAGTTTTGATGAAGACATTCATGTTAATTGAAGTGAATGAAGAACGTCATACAGTATTTATTGCATTATTAAATGGATGTTTGCAGAATCGTGTATGGATGTGTGTTGTTCATTGTCGTGCAAATAAATAGAGTTTGAAACAATACGTGAACATGAGAAGAATTAGGATATTTGCGAAATCATTCTTGTATGAGTCAGTAGTAGTTGTTGTAAATTGTTGTCTGCAAATGTACCCTTCTATGGTTCAGGTGTCATGTGTGGCATGATCGTTCTAGAGGTGAGGAGTATTTATTATTAATCGTCCGCTGCTAATGCAACTTTTTGTTGCTTAAGTGTGAGGGCTAAATTATATAAGTCAAAGAGAATTTTATCGGTATTAAATGAATGAAACAAAGCATTATTATGAGGAAGTTAAACTATAACTTTGTAAATTGTTCTTAAATGGCATTAGAGATTGTATTCTTGCCAATGCACCCTTCTACTTTTAAATAAAGCCTGTCAATGCATTCTTGTACAGTTTATTAGAACTATTTATTTCTGAGTTTGTTTCAGTTATCATTATTAATTGTATTCCTGCCAATGTACCCTTCTACAGCTTATCAAAGCCTGCCAATGCACCCATTCATTGGTTAGGTGTGTTTTGTGAATGGTAATTACCCAAGAAAAAGAAGGCGTTTCGAGCAAAGTGAATGAATATGTCAATGAACACAGATTTGGTTTATTGTTGAGGATTAAATGAAATAAAAGGGTTCTGGGGTAACTTTTGATGGTTGATTCGGATTCCTGGTTCAATTTCACTAGACGTGACAAATGTTCAGCCGCCTGCATGGTGTAGTATCGATGTGGGGGAGATGTTAGTAATAAAATTATACATTTAGGCCCAAAATAATACATAAGGAAGGGGAGGAGGGCTGGCAGATGATATGACCCACCTTATAAATCAACTAGTCTTAAAAATCAGTCATGTAGCCAACTTCATTATTTTGGATGTAGGTTTTCTAATTGAATTAATAAACATTTACCCTTCATCTGTATACCGTTGTATTCGATTTATCCTCTACTTTTAGGAAGTGGTTTGTTTGCTGCCCTAATAAATGCTGGAGGAAAATGGCAGTCCAGGGAAAAACATTTATTGGGCTTGCGCGTAACATTGGTTTTTGATATTTTCTTGCTGGACCTTAGACTGGTTGGAAACTCTTGCCTGGCCCGTATAGATCTTCTTTAGAGAAATAAGAATGAATTTGCTTGTCTGGTACTGTGGTTCAATGAGACAAATAGTGTCTGTTGGCACGGGGTGGTGCAATGAGACGGATACTGTCTGATGGCACGGGGCGGTGCAATGAGACAAATATTCTTCATTCCTTGAAAGGGGATGATGGAATGTAAGGAGGAAAAAGTAATCCGCGGAAGGGAGAATCATGGTATCAGAAAAGGCAGATTAAGACGGGTCAGAGAGGGTATTGGGATCCGATGTTGTGACATATGGGTGAGGTTATTTTTGTTTCTCATGCAGAAGGTATTGTGCAAAAAGTGGAGAGGGTGGTGATTGTAAAGACAAAGGAGTGAAGAAGCCTAAGAATTGGAGGTTGGTTGTTGTGAACATGGCAACTGGAAATTATTATCCCAATCTGGTGCCTCCACAGTGCCAGGGGTTGGCACTCTTGGAGAGTCGGCCGAACAGTTGGCACCGTTGGCACTTGAATCGGGACTTGGTCGGACCTGTCCATACCGTCGAAAGAGGACTACATCTTGGTGTCGTCGGAAGACGAATCCTCTACCCCAGAGCCATCACGTGCTCCGAAGAGGAAGAGGCCCTGCACCATATTTTCGAGTGACAGTGACGATCTTGCTTCTAGTGGTGATGATGATGGGAGCCTTTTCTCTCCAGGTGAGTTAGTGCTGTGTGCGAGGAGTGACTCTGGGGTTAGGTCAGCGTCGCCCTGGTTACCGAAGTGAGTCTGAAGGCAAGTATGATTCCACTGTTTCAGGCACGCCTGTCACCCCAAAAAAGGACGTGGTAGCAGATAGCCTGGATGACGCCGACAGTGACGCAGGTTAGCACAGGGATGATCGAGTTGTATCGCGATTGGAATCATTTCATATGTACTAAGGTCTTTTTTCTTACGACAGAACTTGGCCCAAGCGAAGCAAGCGTTAATCTGGGTATTCTTTCGGAGCTCATGTCTGCTGATTTATCGTCAGATTGTCAATCACAGCTCAAAGACTCGTCTCCGGGTAATGCATACATATCCCTGTACCATTGTTATCTCTGTGGCGTGTTGTAGTCAGTTGACAGTCTGATATCTCCTTTGACAGGACCCTGCGAATCCGTGGGCCCTTCACAGCCTGTTTCAGAAGACGTGCCCTCTGTCTCACAGGAAGATATCCCTCCAGAGCCCATTCAAGTGAGTGCAGACCCTTACATTGTCTGCTGCGGGTCAGAGGCCGCCTTTCTTGAATACAAGGGCACAGGGGGATCATGTGATCTCTCTTACAATGCAGATATTCCGGTAAGTTTTGCGTTATTATTGTCCACAATCATGGCTGTTGTCTGTCCTAACCTAACTTCCACTATGAAAATCTGTCATCAGGCTTCTCAATGTGACTTTTATGGCATGGGAGAGGACATACGGAGGGCCGTCTTTGAAACCTTCAAGATCAAGGAGCTACATGAGTGGCAATCCGATATGCTCAGGAAGCACCTCCGAGAGGATGGTGGGATGAAGAATGCCCTTGTACACGCTCCTACGACTGGTGGCAAGACGTTGGTCGCCGTCATTCTTCTGCTGCGCACAATGCTCGTGGAAAAAAACAATGGGTGCCTGGTTCTTCCTTATGTTGCCATAGCCACGGAAAAAGTTCGAGAACTCAAGCTGCTGGCTCACAAGGTGCCATCATTCTCTGTCGAGGAGTACGCTGGAGCAAAAGGCGTGTTTCCTATTCCTAGGGCAAAATCCACCATGCAGACTCTCTATGTCTGTACACCCGAAAAGGCAACAGGTCTCTGGAAATCCCTTTGTGCAGAAGGGCACAGGAGGGACGAGATTGGCCTTGTGGCTGTTGATGAATGCCACATGATCAACGATGGTCAAAGAGGAAATGTCATCGAGGAACTATTTGTAAGTTTACTCCGCTGGGCAGGTCCATCTCTAAGAATTGTTGCACTATCCGCCACAGTCAGAAACCCAGATGTCTTTAGAGTCTTTCTGGGAGCTGGCCGGTCAGACTCCTGCAACTTGTTCAATGTCACCAGTCGTCCGACCAAGATCAAGGAGTATCTGGTCGCCTCTGGGAAGCCTGTTCCCATCATGCGAGATGGAGAGGGTCCAGGCAAAATCATGTTCTCTGACCGAGGCCAAGACATCTTAGATGAAGAAAGAGATAAAATGATACTTGGTCAATGCGAGGTGTTTCAAGCTGACTTTCGGGATGCCATCATAGCCAAGCTGGTTATGGAGTCGATGCATAGGTGTGACGCCGTTCTAGTGTTCTGTCAAACCAGAAAGCAGTGCGCTTACATGTGCCAATTTCTCACCAAAGTCTATCAGACTCAGGCAGGGTAAGTTTGTGTGTTTTTCCATTCTTTTTTTGTCGGGTTTTATCCGTGGCCTAGGCGTGGCCTGTGTGTTTTACACACAACGCTAGTCATCAATTTAACTGCGGTGATTTGTTCCAGTGCTTACACCCACGGTGGAGCTGGCTTTAGTGAGGAACTTAAACATCAGCGGAGTCTTCTGATCGGCCATCTTAGATCGGAAAGCAAAGATATGGTTGATCCGATCCTGCTGGCTGGTCTCGAATTCGGGCTGGGATACCATTCCGCCGAATTGCAGCAAGCTGAGAGAACTGCCCTGGAAGATGCGTACAAGAGGAAAATTTTGCCTGTTCTGGCCTGTACGACGACTTTGGCAGCAGGTGTCAATTTGCCTGCGAGCCGGGTCATCATACGGTCCCCGCTGTGTGGGACGGGCATGGTTTCCTGTGCACAATACTTGCAAATGACGGGGCGCGCCGGTCGGACCAACGCAGAAGTCAGAGCAGACAGCATCCCCGATTCATACATTATGGTGCAGGCAAGCGAAGTGGGGAGGTTCCAGAAGATGATCGGGGACCACGTTGCAGATATTAAGAGTCGACTGCTGTCTGTATCTTCATATTACCAAAGGTCCCGTTTCAGAGCTGAATATGAGGAACAAGTCTACACCGGCGTCACCAGAGTCATACTGCATACTTTGTCTGTAGATGGAACAGCTTTGAAGCTGTCTGATTTGCTTGATGTGCACCTTCTTACCCTATTGTATCAAAGTGGGATGGAGCGCAGAAATGAAGTAGATGAAAAGACTGTGTTCTTCAGCTTGGAACCTTTCCTGAAGGAGTTTCAGGTAAGTGCAAAATGTGATCTCCCTCAGGATGTAACAAGTTTAATGCAAATGAACTGGTTAGGTTTATTTAACCCCTGTTTTCATTGGATGAGCCCTTTCAATTTTCAATATTTCCCAGGCACTTTTGAAAAATGGCCATATCCATCTCCGAAGTTCCCAATCAGCTGCAGTGGCCACTTTGAAAGGGATAGAGGTAAACCATTGTGTGCGCAAGGTCTCTACCTCCTTCTGCTTCGGGTTTCGCCCTTCGAAGTCAGAGCCCATCACAGAGGAGGACCTCTCCTATCTGTCATTGGCGGATCAAGAGGCTTTCCAAAGTGACTTGGATAAAGTCCTGCTTGGCCTCTCTACTGATACGGCTGACTACTTTTTGAGTCTGTCTCCTGTTGCAGCAGCAGCATCTTCAGGTAAAGCCATACTTCAAACATGTCCATTCTGTATCAAATGAGTCGTATTTTATTGACATGTCGAATTTTGTTCACAAGGGTCAATTTCAATTACTGATGGGGAAAACTTTGTGAAGGAGGCGACAAAGTTTGAAATTGCCATGTCACTGCAGAATATGCTCCTCTTTCTCTACCAGTCTGTGTCTGAATCCATGTGCAAGCCTCTGATTCAGGACGCACAGTTCAGAGAAGATGAGAATATTAGGAATGCTAGAGCTGTAGACAAGAAGGTCAGTGCTGCACATGCAATATGTTTGACATCTTTTGAAATTCTTAGACTATAAGCCACCTCAACAAAAAAATTTATTTTTATGTTTTCAAGTCTGTTTTTCTTTTAGCTTGTTCATGGGCTCAGAGACAATCCAGATGCAGAAATACTCACGAAAATTGGGTTGGATGAGGGCTGTCTGGCAGAATGGGTCGTTGGAAATCCAGTCATCAGGAACAGAGCCAAATTTAATGATATGCTGACACGGGTCTGGTCAGCGCTTTTCTTAAGGGATCTGCTTGAAAAGCCGGATGAGTTTGAGTCCTTGTGTGCCAGTTATGGCTTTGATAGACCCATGGCACTGGAATTGTCCTACATGCTTTCCAGCAGAATGCAGAACCTGAAAAACTTCTGCCTTCGGTTGGGTAGGTTTTGGTGGTATGCCCCACTTGCCCAGTTCGTAATAAAACATCTAGGTCAAGCAAGCGACGTCCAAATTCGTCCACTTTTAGACCTCAGGCATGTCACCATAGTAAGTGTGGAACCCAATATGAATTAAATCCCTGGTTGTGATACGTATTCTTTACCAAGCCAATCCTATGTCTTTGAATTATTTCAGGAGCGGGCCAAAAAAATGTTTGAGTTGGGCCTTTGTACTGTTGTCGATGTTGCAAGAGTTTTTCCACCCACTCATCTGTCTGACAACATTCCACACCTCAGCAAATGGACTGCTGTCGAGATAGTCCTTCATGCCAGGGTACATACAGGGTTTCTTCATTGTTCCTTCTGGCAAGTTCATAATTGAAGTCTGTTCATGTCATGGAATTTGTAAATTTCAGATGTTGGTCTCTGAAGAAGCATCGAGATATGAGGCTGAGAGTGCTGACCGGAGGAAACTTCTGCAGTAGTTAAATTGCCCTTCTAAGAAAATTCTCACTGTGTCATCCCTATCATAAAATAAAGTACAAGTTTCTTTTTGTTTAAAGCATGTGTTTCAATTGATCTCCTGGAACCCATAGGTAAGAATTAGATTTGCAATCGCAGAGAACAATATAATGATTCCACTGTCTTGCAAAAGAATAGGAAAGGGCTGTATGAATGATTTGGCAGCCTGGCCGGGGAAGGTAATTTGTGTCATGTTGCTGGCCACTCAGTTTGAAGCCCACACGATGGTTTCGTTAGTTACCTCCCATTGTCAATAAATCAGTTTTCAATCATAACCAGAATCAAATACGAGAACTCAAAATGTCTCACATCTGCTGAAAACCGCATGAAGCTGCCTAGAGTGGTTTAGAAGCTGCCCTTCAAATTGTCCACCAGCATTTCATACTATTGGTGCCATTCCTTAAATTTATAATTTGACCGGGGCATATAAGTGTCTAATTATTATCTCCCAGACTTCATTGTGCTGTCATCGAGTTGCATTTATGGTCTCGTTTTAGGAAATGGTTTGCTCTCTGACCTCAGATGTGCCTGTGAAATTTTAAGTCCCAAAAGCAAAGTTGAAATTAGAGTTCCCTCAACTTCTCTGGCAAGGTATTATTTCTAGACCAGTCTCCTTATTTGTGGTCCGACTTCTATGATTTTGGTCTTGAAACGACCGCAGTGTTATTCCGAATGAGCTGAAAAAGACCAGGGTTCGATATCCCTTCTACTTTGGGAGTAAGGGTTCAACTTATGTGGCTTTCTAGGAGAAACTGCTGTCCGAACTCAAGCAAACACTTTTGACTTGGCATTCCAACTATGACCCAGTGGTCCCAGCATCATCGTGTACATACCAATGAATCCCATTTTCAATCTAGTTGTCAGATACATAACTATATTTAAGCCAGAAAATGCAGAAAAATATTGAAGGCCAAACACATGCTTTATACTAACCAATTTTGGGATGTCGCGCTGAAATGTATAAACGTTGGCCTTCTGACATGGAGGTGACAGTTTTTAGATGTGGCACTTAGTTTTCTGTTTGGATTACCTCTTTGTGAATCTTTTGAGCCTAGAATCTACTCTGTAAGTTAAAGGGAAGAGGAGCATTGCCCAATTGAAAAATCATAAACTCAAATTGTTTTAAATTTGTGAAAAAATTTGCCATAACTTGACTATTAGAAAATTAACCGTTCCGCGTGCCACCATGCGGTTTTCAGCTTTAGATTCAGCTTTTCAAGGCGCTTCTTTTCATTGGCTGAGTGAATGCTTGGCTGAGTGACTACTAAACTATATAGTATTATTATATAGTACAATACTGTATACGAAGCCCATGGATCTGCTGCCTTAACGCTCCCGGAAAAAAGTTTTCTTGAACCTGGGAGAACATTCAAGAAAAAAAATTGTGTAGTGTTTTTTAATATTGATTGACTTACAAGGATAAAATTATTGTGGCATTTCAAATAACAGTGAATACTGTGCCAAAATTTAATGGTAAAAAGTAATTTCTATTCATTTGTGATAAAAAATATGTGTGGAGTGTTGAGTTGTTCATGTGTGTAGGTTGGTAGTACAATTGAAAACAGGAACAGACGATTCTTTGGTGATTGAGAACAATATATTGACGGAATTTACGTCTGGATACAAGACAGATTGAACTGTTAGAAGGGTTGTACGGTGGAAATTGAACTAATTATCAGTTGTTGTTATCATGATGGAACGGTTAATGTTTGCGGAAAGGAAAACCGAAGGAATTAGAAAGTGACGTGAGTAAATTAGGTTAAACGTCCAAGTGAGCCGGTAGAGTTATGTTGAGATACAATCATGTGCAGAATTATATGAAAGTCATGTGTTTATAATACTTAAATATTTCAGATGAATTTATCTTGTAATGGGAATGATTGTAATGAAGATAGTTATGAAGTTTCCAACCTGGAAAGTGTGAATGATTGTTTATGTCGCAGGCAATATGTTTTTCAAGAAACAATCAATGAAGTATGTGACAGACAGTAGCAAGTTTTGATGAAGACATTCATGTTAATTGAAGTGAATGAAGAACGTCATACAGTATTTATTGCATTATTAAATGGATGTTTGCAGAATCGTGTATGGATGTGTGTTGTTCATTGTCGTGCAAATAAATAGAGTTTGAAACAATACGTGAACATGAGAAGAATTAGGATATTTGCGAAATCATTCTTGTATGAGTCAGTAGTAGTTGTTGTAAATTGTTGTCTGCAAATGTACCCTTCTATGGTTCAGGTGTCATGTGTGGCATGATCGTTCTAGAGGTGAGGAGTATTTATTATTAATCGTCCGCTGCTAATGCAACTTTTTGTTGCTTAAGTGTGAGGGCTAAATTATATAAGTCAAAGAGAATTTTATCGGTATTAAATGAATGAAACAAAGCATTATTATGAGGAAGTTAAACTATAACTTTGTAAATTGTTCTTAAATGGCATTAGAGATTGTATTCTTGCCAATGCACCCTTCTACTTTTAAATAAAGCCTGTCAATGCATTCTTGTACAGTTTATTAGAACTATTTATTTCTGAGTTTGTTTCAGTTATCATTATTAATTGTATTCCTGCCAATGTACCCTTCTACAGCTTATCAAAGCCTGCCAATGCACCCATTCATTGGTTAGGTGTGTTTTGTGAATGGTAATTACCCAAGAAAAAGAAGGCGTTTCGAGCAAAGTGAATGAATATGTCAATGAACACAGATTTGGTTTATTGTTGAGGATTAAATGAAATAAAAGGGTTCTGGGGTAACTTTTGATGGTTGATTCGGATTCCTGGTTCAATTTCACTAGACGTGACAAATGTTCAGCCGCCTGCATGGTGTAGTATCGATGTGGGGGAGATGTTAGTAATAAAATTATACATTTAGGCCCAAAATAATACATAAGGAAGGGGAGGAGGGCTGGCAGATGATATGACCCACCTTATAAATCAACTAGTCTTAAAAATCAGTCATGTAGCCAACTTCATTATTTTGGATGTAGGTTTTCTAATTGAATTAATAAACATTTACCCTTCATCTGTATACCGTTGTATTCGATTTATCCTCTACTTTTAGGAAGTGGTTTGTTTGCTGCCCTAATAAATGCTGGAGGAAAATGGCAGTCCAGGGAAAAACATTTATTGGGCTTGCGCGTAACATTGGTTTTTGATATTTTCTTGCTGGACCTTAGACTGGTTGGAAACTCTTGCCTGGCCCGTATAGATCTTCTTTAGAGAAATAAGAATGAATTTGCTTGTCTGGTACTGTGGTTCAATGAGACAAATAGTGTCTGTTGGCACGGGGTGGTGCAATGAGACGGATACTGTCTGATGGCACGGGGCGGTGCAATGAGACAAATATTCTTCATTCCTTGAAAGGGGATGATGGAATGTAAGGAGGAAAAAGTAATCCGCGGAAGGGAGAATCATGGTATCAGAAAAGGCAGATTAAGACGGGTCAGAGAGGGTATTGGGATCCGATGTTGTGACATATGGGTGAGGTTATTTTTGTTTCTCATGCAGAAGGTATTGTGCAAAAAGTGGAGAGGGTGGTGATTGTAAAGACAAAGGAGTGAAGAAGCCTAAGAATTGGAGGTTGGTTGTTGTGAACATGGCAACTGGAAATTATTATCCCAATCTGGTGCCTCCACAGTGCCAGGGGTTGGCACTCTTGGAGAGTCGGCCGAACAGTTGGCACCGTTGGCACTTGAATCGGGACTTGGTCGGACCTGTCCATACCGTCCAGACCTGTCTTCTCAGTGTGCTGTGCCATGGCGTCGAAAGAGGACTACATCTTGGTGTCGTCGGAAGACGAATCCTCTACCCCAGAGCCATCACGTGCTCCGAAGAGGAAGAGGCCCTGCACCATATTTTCGAGTGACAGTGACGATCTTGCTTCTAGTGGTGATGATGATGGGAGCCTTTTCTCTCCAGGTGAGTTAGTGCTGTGTGCGAGGAGTGACTCTGGGGTTAGGTCAGCGTCGCCCTGGTTACCGAAGTGAGTCTGAAGGCAAGTATGATTCCACTGTTTCAGGCACGCCTGTCACCCCAAAAAAGGACGTGGTAGCAGATAGCCTGGATGACGCCGACAGTGACGCAGGTTAGCACAGGGATGATCGAGTTGTATCGCGATTGGAATCATTTCATATGTACTAAGGTCTTTTTTCTTACGACAGAACTTGGCCCAAGCGAAGCAAGCGTTAATCTGGGTATTCTTTCGGAGCTCATGTCTGCTGATTTATCGTCAGATTGTCAATCACAGCTCAAAGACTCGTCTCCGGGTAATGCATACATATCCCTGTACCATTGTTATCTCTGTGGCGTGTTGTAGTCAGTTGACAGTCTGATATCTCCTTTGACAGGACCCTGCGAATCCGTGGGCCCTTCACAGCCTGTTTCAGAAGACGTGCCCTCTGTCTCACAGGAAGATATCCCTCCAGAGCCCATTCAAGTGAGTGCAGACCCTTACATTGTCTGCTGCGGGTCAGAGGCCGCCTTTCTTGAATACAAGGGCACAGGGGGATCATGTGATCTCTCTTACAATGCAGATATTCCGGTAAGTTTTGCGTTATTATTGTCCACAATCATGGCTGTTGTCTGTCCTAACCTAACTTCCACTATGAAAATCTGTCATCAGGCTTCTCAATGTGACTTTTATGGCATGGGAGAGGACATACGGAGGGCCGTCTTTGAAACCTTCAAGATCAAGGAGCTACATGAGTGGCAATCCGATATGCTCAGGAAGCACCTCCGAGAGGATGGTGGGATGAAGAATGCCCTTGTACACGCTCCTACGACTGGTGGCAAGACGTTGGTCGCCGTCATTCTTCTGCTGCGCACAATGCTCGTGGAAAAAAACAATGGGTGCCTGGTTCTTCCTTATGTTGCCATAGCCACGGAAAAAGTTCGAGAACTCAAGCTGCTGGCTCACAAGGTGCCATCATTCTCTGTCGAGGAGTACGCTGGAGCAAAAGGCGTGTTTCCTATTCCTAGGGCAAAATCCACCATGCAGACTCTCTATGTCTGTACACCCGAAAAGGCAACAGGTCTCTGGAAATCCCTTTGTGCAGAAGGGCACAGGAGGGACGAGATTGGCCTTGTGGCTGTTGATGAATGCCACATGATCAACGATGGTCAAAGAGGAAATGTCATCGAGGAACTATTTGTAAGTTTACTCCGCTGGGCAGGTCCATCTCTAAGAATTGTTGCACTATCCGCCACAGTCAGAAACCCAGATGTCTTTAGAGTCTTTCTGGGAGCTGGCCGGTCAGACTCCTGCAACTTGTTCAATGTCACCAGTCGTCCGACCAAGATCAAGGAGTATCTGGTCGCCTCTGGGAAGCCTGTTCCCATCATGCGAGATGGAGAGGGTCCAGGCAAAATCATGTTCTCTGACCGAGGCCAAGACATCTTAGATGAAGAAAGAGATAAAATGATACTTGGTCAATGCGAGGTGTTTCAAGCTGACTTTCGGGATGCCATCATAGCCAAGCTGGTTATGGAGTCGATGCATAGGTGTGACGCCGTTCTAGTGTTCTGTCAAACCAGAAAGCAGTGCGCTTACATGTGCCAATTTCTCACCAAAGTCTATCAGACTCAGGCAGGGTAAGTTTGTGTGTTTTTCCATTCTTTTTTTGTCGGGTTTTATCCGTGGCCTAGGCGTGGCCTGTGTGTTTTACACACAACGCTAGTCATCAATTTAACTGCGGTGATTTGTTCCAGTGCTTACACCCACGGTGGAGCTGGCTTTAGTGAGGAACTTAAACATCAGCGGAGTCTTCTGATCGGCCATCTTAGATCGGAAAGCAAAGATATGGTTGATCCGATCCTGCTGGCTGGTCTCGAATTCGGGCTGGGATACCATTCCGCCGAATTGCAGCAAGCTGAGAGAACTGCCCTGGAAGATGCGTACAAGAGGAAAATTTTGCCTGTTCTGGCCTGTACGACGACTTTGGCAGCAGGTGTCAATTTGCCTGCGAGCCGGGTCATCATCCGGTCCCCGCTGTGTGGGACGGGCATGGTTTCCTGTGCACAATACTTGCAAATGACGGGGCGCGCCGGTCGGACCAACGCAGAAGTCAGAGCAGACAGCATCCCCGATTCATACATTATGGTGCAGGCAAGCGAAGTGGGGAGGTTCCAGAAGATGATCGGGGACCACGTTGCAGATATTAAGAGTCGACTGCTGTCTGTATCTTCATATTACCAAAGGTCCCGTTTCAGAGCTGAATATGAGGAACAAGTCTACACCGGCGTCACCAGAGTCATACTGCATACTTTGTCTGTAGATGGAACAGCTTTGAAGCTGTCTGATTTGCTTGATGTGTACCTTCTTACCCTATTGTATCAAAGTGGGATGGAGCGCAGAAATGAAGTAGATGAAAAGACTGTGTTCTTCAGCTTGGAACCTTTCCTGAAGGAGTTTCAGGTAAGTGCAAAATGTGATCTCCCTCAGGATGTAACAAGTTTAATGCAAATGAACTGGTTAGGTTTATTTAACCCCTGTTTTCATTGGATGAGCCCTTTCAATTTTCAATATTTCCCAGGCACTTTTGAAAAATGGCCATATCCATCTCCGAAGTTCCCAATCAGCTGCAGTGGCCACTTTGAAAGGGATAGAGGTAAACCATTGTGTGCGCAAGGTCTCTACCTCCTTCTGCTTCGGGTTTCGCCCTTCGAAGTCAGAGCCCATCACAGAGGAGGACCTCTCCTATCTGTCATTGGCGGATCAAGAGGCTTTCCAAAGTGACTTGGATAAAGTCCTGCTTGGCCTCTCTACTGATACGGCTGACTACTTTTTGAGTCTGTCTCCTGTTGCAGCAGCAGCATCTTCAGGTAAAGCCATACTTCAAACATGTCCATTCTGTATCAAATGAGTCGTATTTTATTGACATGTCGAATTTTGTTCACAAGGGTCAATTTCAATTACTGATGGGGAAAACTTTGTGAAGGAGGCGACAAAGTTTGAAATTGCCATGTCACTGCAGAATATGCTCCTCTTTCTCTACCAGTCTGTGTCTGAATCCATGTGCAAGCCTCTGATTCAGGACGCACAGTTCAGAGAAGATGAGAATATTAGGAATGCTAGAGCTGTAGACAAGAAGGTCAGTGCTGCACATGCAATATGTTTGACATCTTTTGAAATTCTTAGACTATAAGCCACCTCAACAAAAAAATTTATTTTTATGTTTTCAAATCTGTTTTTCTTTTAGCTTGTTCATGGGCTCAGAGACAATCCAGATGCAGAAATACTCACGAAAATTGGGTTGGATGAGGGCTGTCTGGCAGAATGGGTCGTTGGAAATCCAGTCATCAGGAACAGAGCCAAATTTAATGATATGCTGACACGGGTCTGGTCAGCGCTTTTCTTAAGGGATCTGCTTGAAAAGCCGGATGAGTTTGAGTCCTTGTGTGCCAGTTATGGCTTTGATAGACCCATGGCACTGGAATTGTCCTACATGCTTTCCAGCAGAATGCAGAACCTGAAAAACTTCTGCCTTCGGTTGGGTAGGTTTTGGTGGTATGCCCCACTTGCCCAGTTCGTAATAAAACATCTAGGTCAAGCAAGCGACGTCCAAATTCGTCCACTTTTAGACCTCAGGCATGTCACCATAGTAAGTGTGGAACCCAATATGAATTAAATCCCTGGTTGTGATACGTATTCTTTACCAAGCCAATCCTATGTCTTTGAATTATTTCAGGAGCGGGCCAAAAAAATGTTTGAGTTGGGCCTTTGTACTGTTGTCGATGTTGCAAGAGTTTTTCCACCCACTCATCTGTCTGACAACATTCCACACCTCAGCAAATGGACTGCTGTCGAGATAGTCCTTCATGCCAGGGTACATACAGGGTTTCTTCATTGTTCCTTCTGGCAAGTTCATAATTGAAGTCTGTTCATGTCATGGAATTTGTAAATTTCAGATGTTGGTCTCTGAAGAAGCATCGAGATATGAGGCTGAGAGTGCTGACCGGAGGAAACTTCTGCAGTAGTTAAATTGCCCTTCTAAGAAAATTCTCACTGTGTCATCCCTATCATAAAATAAAGTACAAGTTTCTTTTTGTTTAAAGCATGTGTTTCAATTGATCTCCTGGAACCCATAGGTAAGAATTAGATTTGCAATCGCAGAGAACAATATAATGATTCCACTGTCTTGCAAAAGAATAGGAAAGGGCTGTATGAATGATTTGGCAGCCTGGCCGGGGAAGGTAATTTGTGTCATGTTGCTGGCCACTCAGTTTGAAGCCCACACGATGGTTTCGTTAGTTACCTCCCATTGTCAATAAATCAGTTTTCAATCATAACCAGAATCAAATACGAGAACTCAAAATGTCTCACCTGCTTCTACGTTAGCGTTAATGTTTTTTAAGAAGATGATGAAAAGTGCAGTTCCAGAAATTATTTAGAGGTGATTAGTTTTCTGCCAAAGAACACGGTTTGCAGTGAATTGAAACTGTTTATTCTTTTTCAAAAAATTGGGGAAAAACACTGCTTGCAACGGCAAGGATTCAGGAAACACAAGAAATAAAAAATAAGACAACTAAAGCACAAAAGCACACCTAAAGGAAAACAAGTAAAAATCTACTGCGGTAGAATTATGCCAAGGAGGTCTCTGCTAAAATATATGAAACAGCATGATCTGTTACAAATTACGTCACTCAACAATCGACCCAATATTGTCTAAAAAAGAATTTCACAAATTAGGAACGAGTTCAAATATATAGAAAACTAAAATCGTTTACAAAGACAAACTCACTTAACCTAACAATTAACTTATAAATGGGAGGGAGGTTAATCTTTCCTCTTAAACAGAACCCGTACTTCCTTATTGTGTGACATTAATTTTGCACTCTGGAAGACCTTCTTCTGTCCTGCCGTCAGCTGCATGGGGAACAAGTTTGCTATCGAAGCATCCACTGCAGCTGCAATACTGTGGTTTTGGATGCTGCGTAGCTCCTCTTCCAGTGTGCTGTCATGATCTGCCGTGGCCGCAGTTGACCACTGACTTGCATCCAGCACGCTGCTGTGGCAGATGCTCAGCGTCCCATCCTGCTCTTCGACGACGCGAAAAGCTTCTCTGTCGTCATCTTCGGAGTTATCGGCCCTGTACACTTCCACTACGCTGATGGTCGAGACCCTGCCCCTCAAGGGTGACTCTTGATACCTCCGCCTGAGTTCCAGGGCCTCCTCGCTGGCTGCCACATCTGCCAGCGACTTGTCCATGTTGTTGTGGAAGAGGGCCCTCTACGGCTCCTCCTGCTCACTGACTGGCTCCTCTGCTTCCCTGTCTTCCTCTTGGCCCGTTTTTTCGGCCTCCGAGTGGTCCTCGTCTGGGTCCTGGAGGCTGCCCTTCCCACTCTCTGCATGGTCTTCCTCCAGGACGCCCACATCACTGGCAGAGTCTCCGTCGTGGTCCGGTTCTCTAGCCGACTGTCGCCTGGGAAAATCATCGTCGTCGAGTGGCTGGGATACTTGGTCGTCCTCGTCCTCGTCGGAGCTCACGGTTATGACCTCAGCATCCATAGACTCCTCGGACTTGACCTTAGGCACTCCAGCCAGTCGAAGTTCCCGGTCGACGAGCTTGCGTGTCTTCCGCTCACACACGGCTCTCACCTCCGTCAGGACCTCCTCCCTGAAGCGTTTTAAGTGCCTCTCGACGGTGTCCTCCACGCAGGTGGCAGGGTCGGCCGATGATGTGGTGGCTGTGGTGGAGGCTGTGGCGGAGGCTGTGGTGGAGGCTATGGCGGAGGCTGTGGTGGAGGCTGTGGTGGAGGCTATGGCGGAGGCTGTGGTGGAGGCTGTGGTTGCGGCTATGGCGGAGGCTGTGGTGGAGGCTGTGGTTGCGGCTATGGCGGAGGCTGTGGTGGAGGCTGTGGTTGCGGCTACATTTTCCTCCAGTCGCTGCACCTTTTTCGGTGTGGATGCACAAGCAGGTGTGAAGGGCTTCAGAGGCAACCTGGATCCCTCTCTGGCTGGCTCACCCCGGCTTGTGCTCGGCACTGCAATGCCATCTTCCTTCCTTTGTGTCGCCTTTTTGGACTGTCTTGTGAAGGTGTCCAGGCGGTATCACTCATGTACTCCCTGTTAGCGGCAGAACAAGTTTTGGGTCAGTAATGAATGCAGAAAGGAGAAGGATTTACCATACCAGAGGTGACGAGGGGGGGGGGGGGGACGGGGTGGGAGGAGGACTTCAAAAATCTTACCTCAAAAAAAGGTCTCCAGATCTGTCAGACGCTTTCCCTTCAGCATCCTTCTCCGGTAGAGTTCGGGAACCCACTCCCTCAGCTTCCCTTTTACAAAGGTTTGCAGGGCACTTGGGGTCCTCTCAGTCCCTGAGGCTTTCAACATTGCCTGGAATATGGGAAAAAGTAGTAGCAATTTAGTGTTAGTCTTATTTACACATAAATTCTACTTTAACAAGCACACTACAAAGTGATTAGGTCACCACACTGCAAATATTGTCACTAAACTAAAACGTCAGTCTAAATTTCTGGTTCAGATAGTGGTCATTATTTTGTCTCAACTGCGAGGATGAGACTAGACGCATCCACACTCATCTTTTGCATGCGTTGTAGAAATTGCGCGTTGGAGACGGATTTGGGGCATTCCAATACCATGCAATCGAATGCAGCCTGAATTTCGCTTTGGGAGTAAGGCCGGTGCTGCACTCCAACCGGTCGCCCAGCCTTCTTTGAATCAGGTCTCTTGAAGAAAGACCGCTTTCCTCTCTTCTCCTCGTTAGGAGCGTTGTCCTACAACGACAGAATCGCATTTTAGTTATTGGAAAAACAGGTGTCTGAACATCAGGCGGATTCTGTGAAAATACTAACCATGATAGTAGATGAGCAGGTCCTGCGTCCACGTCGACTTCAGCATAGGCTAGGCGTCACTGTGCAGCTATGGGCCCTTACCCTCTGGTCTGTCCTTTGTGCGCAAACGCAGACAGAGCCGGGACTGTTCGTGGGCTGTGTTTGCGCGATAGTGTTTTGTTTTCCTTGCTCTAGAAGACCGGGAGAGGGAGAGAGAGGGAGATAGGGTGGGTGTGTGTGTGTGAGAGAGAGAGAGAGAGAGCGGGGTGGTGGTGGGCTGGTGCCCTGATTATCACAGGCAGGGTGTTTTTTTCCTAGTCAAAGGTTAAGAGTTTAAACAAGGTTACTAATCCAGCAGAGATTTATTCATTGTTCATTGATATAAACTCTATCGTCCAGAGTACCCTCAACACATAGAGCAATTGTAACAGGTCCATGAAATCTCTGGCTTCTAGCGTCCGTGTAGATGTGAAGTGATGGCGAATCGCCGTAACAGTTCCCATCAAGAATTGTTTGACTGTGTCGACTGTCCAGCCTGCCATAGGGGAACACAGAATGGCATGCTTATTACTGACATCGCATATGAATTTAGGAATGCAAGGCAGAGGCACATTAACTTACGCGTTTCGCCGCCTGCAGCCATACTATGATTGTCCTCACATAGGCTAAAATAGCCATCAATTAAATTTCTGAGCTGAATCTTCAGGTTCGGATGCTCCTGTAGCAATGCCACTATTCGATAGAAGGCCCTTTTAACGTCTTCTCTTGCTCTTGTCACTTCCATTTTATTCTCTTGGATGGGTTAGGTATTGTCAATCAATAGCTTCTGTAAAACTCTCCACCTTACACCTCTCTCGGATGAATAAGTAAACAGATGAAAAACTGTATGACAAATGAACACTACCGATGATAATGTGAGGTTGGCCTAGGTTATGTTTTTTCTCTGCAGACGTACAGAGAGGACATTTTCCCTTTTAAAGGTACAAAACAGAATATATCCCTTTTGTAAATGTAGTTTCCTCCCGCGGCAGAAATGTACCGCCTTAGGGGGGATCTTTTCCAGTCATGCCATCATGCCGAGCAGGAGGGAAGCCTTGAAAAGAATCTCCTATTTTTGGGTGTATCTTTTCCGAGTCTTATCGAGTGTGGACCCATATCGGCAGAGTAGTCAGTCTGAAAAGGAATTCGGTCCAAAAAATTGTTAATGGGTGAGGTTAGTCTTGGTCATCACAGTCTTTAAGTGTGAAGTTGGCAGAATAAGTCCAATTCCAGGGCAATAAGGTGCTGTGATGGCAAAGAGTTGGATTTTAAGGAATTTGTGAATCACGTCATACAATCTTCGCAATTTGAAGCGGAAGACCGTCTTACGTCCAATATCCCTGTTGAATAAGCATACAACCCTAGCCACTTGCTTCTGCAATCTGATTGTGTGCTCTCATGTTAAAGGACATTGCATTGTTTCTGTAGGTTTCAGGTTACCAAAGTTGATGTTTGCGGTATTACATTGCTTCAAATTGCTGTCAAGATTATGAGGGACACAAAGTCTTCATGTGGTGATAACCTGAAGCTTCTTCAAGCAATGCAAGACATCAAAGCAGAAATTCTGTCTGAATTCATTGCAGCAATGTTGCAGAACAGCAGCTCTGCCCCACGAATCATCAAGACGGAGACCTGCAAAGATGTAAGACCTTACGGCTAGAATTTGTGTTTCAATAAATGCTCTCAAGTTCATTTTCAAGTGTTGTTTCCTCCTTATCATTTCAAGGTCTGTGCATCCATGGAGGGAAACATAATCACGGAGGAAGGTTCATTGAAGGGCCTAAAGAGGGAAGTTGTTGCCCACGACCCAGAGCTGGCAGCCTTACATCCATGTGGCGGTGCAACTACAAAGAAAAGAATATATCGCCTTCAGAAGTTTAAGTCATGCCCTGAGTGTTCCTTCCTGTTCAGTAGCGTCGAACTCTATCCAAAAGCATTTCTTCAACATGTACGTTTTAAGCACAAAGAAGATGTGGATGGGGTATTTGAGAGGTACGAGGATAAAATGACAATTGCTTTTCGATAATTCAGGTCCCAATTCCATCATGTTAAACCTGTAGTACTTGTTGTGGGAAGCCCTCTTGGTCTGATGAATGTTATTTTTTTTTATACATCATGCAGCCTGCTTGGGTTGGAAGACACCTTCTTTTGTATCTTTGTCATTTATCTTTTAAAATGGGGTGAGCAGGAAAGGTGGGTGTTAATTCTTGTTGTGCAGTTTTCTGATCAACTTCTGAGTATAAAGGTACTGCATTTTAGCTTTTTCAGTGCATTTTGTCCATAGCTTGTCATGGATTTAATATATCTACTGAAATGCATTCAAATATTATTCTTGTTCACAATTTTTGCTATGCAGATTTATGTTTTACAAGTGTTTGTACATATATCATCAGTTGTAGTAATCCATTCCACTGTTTCAATTTGTTTTTTGTCTTGATGGCGAGGATTGGGATACCTTTTTATGGGCAGTGGAACTGACAGAATGAGGTGTTCTTTTTGTAGAATCTATTATTTATTGGAAGACTGTGATTTGTCTGCAGCGCATAGATAGTGGGAAATGGATTTCTAAATCTGTCCATTTTAAATGGATTCATATATTCTGTACCTTGGTGTTAGTTCTTTTATAACTTGACTTACTATTATTATTGTTCTTATTATTACATGCTATTTTTCTGATCTTGCACGTATGCCCTCATGCTTGTGCTACTTTATTGTTTGGGGTGCCTGTCTTAAGTAGGTATCGGTGCTGCATTTCTGGCATAATAACTCCTTTTAATGGCGCGTTTTGCCTCTGAAGGAAAGGTGTTTGAGTGCAATGCTTTTATTCTCGCTAATCATTTAAACAAAATATGAAGTTACCTATGAACTCATTCAAGTGGAAGTTTTGTTTATTGCCAGTGGAATAGATAAAAATAATGTGAAGGAAAGGAATAGGAGTACTTGGGGTCATATCATTTTTTCATATGGTCTAGGGAAGGCTTTCATATTATTGTATACAGCTAGGAGTGGTGTTATTCACTTGCAATTCACTTCTAGTTGTCAGAAATGTCCTCAGATCCGTGATAATGTAACCAGGGAAAAAAATAGTAAACATTGTATATTCTACATACTCCACGTTACTGATATATGTCTGCATTCTGCTTCCCTGATTCTTTTGTAGTGATTCTATGGTGAAGGTTTGTAGCTTATAAGATTCACTGTCATTTTGGTCGTCTTTTGAGATACAATAGGTAAAATTTGGACCGTTGCAGGCATTCTGTTACCTGATACATCATGAACAAGTTGGGAATATTGGATGCAGCAAAAGATTCAGAATACCTTTCTGGTTCCTTACACTTATTAACCATTCAATTCTGTTCATGAGGTTTGATTCTGAACTATGAAACAGATCTCATCCTTTTCTTTTTAATTGTGCTCAGAACAGTGGCTGCTTTAGGGAAATTTTATTCCTCCAGCCTGTCAGATGTCTGAAACCATTAGCAGTTTGTAAAATATACGTATGAAGTGCATTTAAATGACATACATATGGAGTCAATCAGATCTGTTTAAACTGACTGAGGTTCTAATTCAAGAAAACTGTTTTATCTTGTTTTGAATTGCAGTTTGTAGCCAAAAATATGCCTGTTGGAGTTGTGCTGAAATTAATTTGAGCTTGTGGAAGGCTGTTTCCTTGCAATAAAACTTATTCTGGAGATGAGTGACTTTCATTTTTCATTTTAAAGTGGAATTTAAAACAAACTTAGATTGGGAGAGAATTTCATATATTGATACACTAATAACTCTATGAAAAGGCCAAGAATCATCAAATTTAGTTCACTGGAAGGGATTCCGGACTCTGACAGATGTCTTGACAGCTCTCTCATGAATAGTGGACTTTGAAATCGTTTTTGGTGTTTTTTTCCCTGCTGCTCTATCCTAGAAAATGTTATGTGATTTGAAAACTAGATTAAATTTCGAACTCAGGGGTACCCCAATGGGCCCTGTCCTGTGATTATCTCCCTGTGAAAAGTCCCTTTCAAAATACTATTCCCATCCCCGAAGATAGGTGAGCTGATTTTTGATGTGTAAATGGGGATGCCGCTCTAAAAGTATTCGAGCAAGCGTCATGAATGTTACTTCTTTAGAATCAGCTAGTCTTTCTGCTGCTTTTTAGACCAAAATGAATAAATTGGGTTGATAAATAGTGATACTGACTATGGAAACCTCTCCGAGGGACTGCGTGCAAACCCTATGTTCTTGTGTTTCACCTCTTAACCTGGGACCCACATCCTGTTCTATTCCACCTAATGTGATTTACAGCTTAAAATCTTCGTATTTGCAGGAGGAATGTGATGGTCCAAACCGCAGCTTCCTGGGTGCTCTAGTTCTCATGCTGAGTCCAAAGGTGCCCCCAATAATCTTGTTCCAAGAAGAAATACAGTCTGTCACATTTTCATATGATCTTCTGATGGCCTTAAAATTATCTCACAGCGCTGGAAAGGGTATCATGACATTGGAAATCACTTCTAGTTTTCAGAAATGACTTGCAGTCCCCAAGAATATAACCAGGAAAGAAATGGGTTCTTAGGAATTGAGAACCTTTGTATTTTTTTTCTTCCAAGTAGCTCTGAGTGGTCCAATTTTATCTCTGGGTCTTGCTGTCATGAAGTTGCATTTTCTATCTAGTTGTCAGATATGTAACTATATTTAAGCCAGAAAATGCAGAAAAAATATTGAAGGCCAAACACATACTTAATACTAAGCAATTTTGGGATGTTGCGCTGAAATGTATATACGTTGGCCTTCTGACATGAAGGTGACAGTTTTTTAGATGTGGCACTTAGTTTTCTGTTTAGATTACCTCCTTG
The DNA here is from genome assembly GCA_026979955.1 of Megalurothrips usitatus. Lineage (NCBI taxonomy): Eukaryota > Metazoa > Arthropoda > Insecta > Thysanoptera > Thripidae > Megalurothrips > Megalurothrips usitatus. The sequence continues at coordinate 11,252,767 of CM049604.1, forward strand.
TGAATCTTTTGAGCCTAGAATCTACTCTGTAAGTTAAAGGGAAGAAGAGCATTGCCCAATTGAAAAATCATAAACTCAGATTGTTTTAAATTTGTGGAAAAATTGTCCTAACTTGACTATTAGAAAATTAACCGTTCCGCGTGCCACCATGCGGTTTTCAGCATTAGATTCAGCTTTTCAAGGCGCTTCTTTTCATATATAAATCATCCTTGGGGGAGGAGGGCTGACAGATGATATGACCCACCTTATAAATCAACTAGTCTTAAAAATCAGTCATGTAGCCAACTTCATTATTTTGGATGTAGGTTTTCTAATTGAATTAATATACATTTACCCTTCATCTGTATACCGTTGTATTCGATTCATCCTCTACTTTTAGGAAGTGGTTTGTTTGCTGTCCTAATAAATGCTGGAGGAAAATGGCAGTCCAGGGAAAAACATTTATTGGGCCAGCGCGTAACATTGGGTTTTCATATTGTCTTGCTGGACCTTACACTCGTTGGAAACTCTTGCCTGGCTCGTATAGATCTTCTTTAGAGAAATAAGAATGGATTTGCTTGTGTGGTAGTGTGGTTCAATGAGACAAATAGTGTCTGTTGGCACGGGGTGGTGCAATGAGACGGATACTGTCTGATGGTGTGCACATCTGCTGATCATGGTCTTAAGACCTCTGCCTGTCAATTGCAAGCCATAGAGAAAGTGCAATCATCATTGCCATGAAATAAATGTCCGAATCTGGTTGATACCTAATGACAGTTTATTTTGTGAAATAAAATCAGAAGACATACACAGCAGCTTCTTTACAAAAAATCAAGTAAGGAGCAGTCATACTATGAATGACTTCAGTACAGGTGCTTTATACCATTCTAGTTTTAGTGTACTTTAAGCACAACTTTTCTTATGCATTTCATATTATATATTGTAACGTTAGAGCCTCACATCATTTGCTGGCCGAATTGGCCTATCTCTAGCCCCACACAGCAGTAAAAGGTCCTTATAACAGTCACCCTGGTAGCCTTGAGTTTCAGTGGAGGCCAACCGATTAGGTATTTAAGGGATAAGAAAAACTGAACGAACTGGAGAACAATCTCATTGATGCAGCCAATTCATAATGATTATAATAAAAATTATAAGAGCAGTCAAATTCAGTTTCTATTGAAAATATACACTGTAAAAACCTTGCAAAGAAAACTGCGGCTTTGTATTACAAACTATTTTGGAAACCATTTGTCCCTATTGCGAAATATTTGTTCATAACTTACAAACAAAATACTTTGCAAAATAGTTTGTAATATATAGCCACAGTTTTCTTTGTAATGCAAAGAAAATTCATTTGTAAGGTGCTTTGAGTGAGGTATTGAGGCTCCTTGACGATGGAATTTCACAAGTTGAGTTCCATATAGAGCCTTTGCATACTACTTTGCAATTCTCACACTCACAATACAGCATTCCCTGCCCAATTATTTTCTCTGCGGTGTTCTCATCTCGAATATTTTGCAGATACTGATGGGAATCCAACTTTTTATGAATGCTCTTGACATGACTGACAAAATCATCCACACAGCGGGTTCCTTTGAACAGATCATAACATACCTTGCATCGAACACCTCTATGACAGTATGCATAAGCTGGAGGAACTCTCTTTGTAACAATGGGGCGATGTCTCTTTAGGAACGCACGCTTGCGTTCAATACTCTGTCTCACACACTCAACATCATATGAGTTGCTCTGGGACGATGCTTTGGAATCACAACTCTTCAGATTTTCCAAAAACAGCTTGTTCTCTACAGTTTCTGCATAGTCATCAGAAGTCAGCGAACTACTGGTGAGTTCACTGGAGTGAGGAGAAAGCTTTGAAGAGATCTTATCCTGCAAAACTTTCTTGATGAGATGTGTTGTTAGACAACACACTAAGCGCTCATTTCCATAGGATGATACTTCCTCGAATTCTGAATGGTTGTCAGCCGTAATGGTGCGAGGATTCTGCGTCAAATTATAAGCATGTTCTAGTACACTGTCAATTGGCAGACAACCCTGGAGTTCATGTTCCCTGCACAACAGAGATAAACACGCAAAATTTATAAGACAGTTGCATCATAAGTGACCTACCATGAAGTTTCCAAGAACATGTTTCACTAAACAGCATTGGCCTACCAGTCCATAGCTGGAAAGGTTTTCTCCAGATCATTTCTGATTTGCGTAAGCCAGGCATCCTTCCCTGTGCAAGTATCGGTATTTAAAGCAGGCTCTACACTTTCACCTGCAACAGTACATACAAAAAGCGTGTAAAGGTGACGGCATCGTTCTTAAAGGGAGTTTTTCTCTGTTACTTTTAGTGTGATACAAAATTTGAAGGGAAAAGCTGTGGGGTTAGGGAGGTTATGTAGATCATGCAAATCAAGCCACAGCCAAGAGGCGAAACACAAAGGTTTCGAACATACTCCCACAGATAAAAAAAAGGTGAGGAAAGATTCATGGAATATCAGAGACAAAGTTTAGAACCTTTGATAACAACACTGTCATTCATTATCATCAGAAGGTGTTGACTTTCGCAGACGGAACGTTACGACGACGAGGACTCTTGTTGTCGACGGTGTTGCCATCCTGCGTACGGTTAAGTGGCTAAGATGTGATCAGACGATATCTCCTCCTTTCCTTTTTTTACGAGTAGCCACCAGGGGTATAATCCAAAATTCTGTTCATCTCGCACATTTCAGTGGTTTTATTCATTCCATCCTTTAGTCATCTTTCGGTGTAGATGATGAGATGACTACGCCGTTGACAACGTTGGCAGTACTGAGACTGCCAGTCATTTTACCACAAGGCAGTGCCACCTTCATTTATTTCTGTCTACTGTGTTATTTTTCGGACAAATCATTGAATGTGATATTTGTCTGTGACGGCTGCTGTTAACTTTGCTGTATTGTATTCTTTGTCAGTTCTTAACACCATCATATGTGTTAGGTTACTATTTTTGGTTTGCAAATAATGCTCTCTAAAGTTGACCACAGATGTGGTTATGTTTGTTTTTCAACTGGTGCAATTCTGTTCATTCCAGATAAATATGCAGGACTCTACCATGCCTTTGCCAAAAATGATAAGCCGACATTTTCGAATCAGGACTTATGAGATTTCCGAACACCAGTACCTTCATCCGGCAGAACTTATTGATCTCATGGTGGAAAAGACAAATGTTTGTGAGACGGGTGTCTTTATGGTGAGTCCACTGTATCTTGATTGCTTTGAATTAGCGAAAAGCCTCAGTGCTGATGTAAATCTTGTTTTTTTTCCATCGTTGCAGGCAAGATTAAATGTGGAAACATTAGAAGAGAATACCGTGCAAGCTGTAAAGGAACTTGCCCGGAAGGATGGTGACTGCAAGCACTTCAAACCATTGCTGATCAAAGCTAGGGCCCGTTGGCCTGAAACAGGGTTCTACCTTGTGACCAGTCATGATGAGGGAGAAACACCTGAGGAAGATGGGATGTTGAAGGTCTTACAAAAAGATTTCATAGACAGCTTTGTAAACCACAACTTTAGTACTTCACCACCAACAGCTCTGTAAGAATCAGATATACTCATTGTGTTTGTTCTTATGAAAATGGGTAGACAGACAGAGGGAGGGCAATGTCACTGTTGTTAAATGTTTGTGACAAATGTATTTGCCAGGGCTTTATGACCACATTGTTTTAGACCTCAAGAATAGCGTGAGAAGGTATGTGTTAGGTTAGGTTAGGTTATTCTAACAAAGTGTCGTCCCGGCGCACATTATGTGCGCCCAGGTGCCCCGTCGTATGACTCGCGGCGAGTATATGACTCCGTCATGTGCAAGGGGTGCGCGGCGCAGGGGATGGCGGGAGCGACCTGCGTTCCGTTGTCATGTCAGTATGACAATGCCATAATGTGTCTAAATCATGTAGACATGACAAAACCATATTATGACAAAGTCATATTTTCCCCTTAAGGCGCGGAATAAGAGTGGGTAAAGGGCCTTTCGTCGCGCGAAGCGCGACCGGCCGGCGTAAAAAGGGGGTACGCGGATTCGCCAAGATTGAGTCAGCGGTGACGGCCGCGGGAGTGGGTGAAATCGCGTGGTGGGAAGGGCACGCAGCGAGGTGGCGGTGTTGGCGGGGCACGGCGTGGGTCGCGAATACATCGGTGCGTGCCCGAGAGACCTGCCGACCGTGTATACCCCCCGCGCGAAGGGCGAGGGAGAGCTTATGGCTTCGACATATATGTTAAAGTCATAGAGAGCGGAGCGCGCGCGCGCGTCGCGGTTGGGATAGGTTATCCTAACAAAGTGTCGTCCCGGCGCACATTATGTGCGCACAGGTGCCCCGTCGTATGACTCGCGGCGAGTATATGACTCCGTCATGTGGAAGGGGGGCGTGGCGCAGGGGATGCCGTTGTCATGCCAGTATGACGATGTCATAATGTGTTAAAATCATGTAGACATGACAGAACCATAGTATGATAAAGTCATAATTTTTCCTTAAGGGGCGGAATAAGAGTGGGGAAAGGGCCTTTCGTCACGCGAAACGCGACCGGCCGGCGTAAAAAGGGGGTACGCGGATTCGCCAGGATTGAGTCAGCGGTGACGGCCGCGGGGGTGGGTGAATTCGCGTGGTGGGAAGGGCACGCAGCGAGGCGGCGGTGTTGGTTAGGTTAGGTTAGGTTAGTGGGGGATAGGATGGGATGGGGTGAGGCGACAAGGACAGAGAGTGGTTGAAAGACAGGAGTGTGGCACATGGTTTCAGGGTGGTTTTTGGCAAGAAATTGAATGGAGATGGAGCGAAAGTGATCAGAGTCAAGTTGAGGAAGTTTTTATGAAACAGAGGAATTTAAGAAGTGTGACAAGGATGACAAGGAGCGAAAATGAAAAGAATTGAGAAGAGTTGTATGGAAGGATCACAAGAGAGAAAGTGATGATCAGATTCAAGAAAAAACAAAAAAGAAGAATTGTGAAGTGCAAAAGCAAATGAATTGTGAAAAGGGTGAGAGGGAGAGACAGAGAGAGCGGAAGGATGACAGAAGGAAACAGATGAAGAGAAAGTTGAAAGCAAAAGAATAATTAAAATGTTATGACAAGAAGCAGGAAAAAAGAAATAGAGTTGGAAAATCGAAGTACGAGATGAATAGGTTTTGTTAGTTTGGTTTGTTTTGGTGAGGCGTATGAATTTTCAAGAATGAAGAAGGCACATGAATCACAGGGCACATGAATGAGAAAGTGATGTAAGAAGATTTCAAATTTGAAATGAAATTGAAGAGTGTTAATAAGGTGAGGGATGGATTATTATTATGTCTTGGGTAGTCATCAAAAGAATGTTTCAATGTCAAGTTAACACATCACATGGAGGGACATGACAAGGGACGAAACATAAAAGGGCATGACAAGAAGATTCAAAGCAAACACAGGAACAGTGACATAACACGGAATGAATGAAAGAATCGACAAGAGTCACAGTGACGAAGTGATCAGTCACAGAGTCACAGGGTAGATTAGGTGAGGTTAGTTAAGTTTTTTTTTTAAGGTTTTTTGTGTTTGTTTATTTTGATAAGAATGAATACGTCACAAGAGTCATCAGAAGTAGTCGTTACATCACATGGATCAGGATGAGGTCAAATCAATCAAAGGAAAGGGGGCCCAATATGCTTCCTTCTTTGCATTGGGACTGCCTTAAAGGCCAAAAGGCTGCACAGTTGTGCCAATATGCTTCCTTCTTTGCATTGGGACTGCCTTAAAGGCCAAAAGGCTGCTCAGTGTCGCCAATTTAACCGCCGGGCAGGTGGGGAGGTGGGCGCCTGCGGCGCTGTCCCGCTTTTTAGGCACGAAGTGAAACGGAGTTGCCTTATAGTCTGACCCGATTGGACTTTTTTTTCTTTTAAGCATTGCCCTTATGGCCCTCTATACGAATTTTCTGAAACTGTGCACATGGACGCAGGATACTTTTGCAGGGCACGCTGACGTGTTTTTACACTTTGAAAAAGCTTCCAAGTGGCCGAAAAATCGATTTAAAAGTCAGCTATCTCACTTCTTCTTATGGCGAAAGAAAGGGACGCAACTATACGCGCATCTATGGTCCACAGGGCCAATTGCTGTAGATCGATAACGAGGCAAAAAATCAAAAATCTGTCTGACAGAATTATCGGGGGTGATTGGGCAAGTACAGCAAACCTACTTTTAAAGTTATAAAATGTAACAGGAAGCGTAAAAACGCATTTGAAATTCAGCTATCTCACTCCATCCAATGGCAAAAGAAAGGGACAGAGCTACCCCTGCTCGGCATGTCAGCTGGCTGCATCCGCTATTCCATCCTTTTCTAGACCACCACCAAATCTTCCGTCCTTCTTTTTTGTTGCGCAGCCCTTGCCGGGTACCCATTGTCGATGTGCCGAGTCGGCCCGGGGCCTGGCCGAGCCACGGCTACGAGAGTGGCGACTCAAGGCAGGCGGACCGTTTCGGTGGGACCCTACCCCTCCCCTCTACCCTAGAGTACGCACAACAAGCCAAGGGACCCGAGACTCAGAGCGAGACGTGCATTGTCGGGCCGCCGGGCCAAGCCGGGCGGGGACAACACCTTGCAGGCCAGGGCTGGGCGGCCCGCGTATGAGAATAAAACGGTGCACTGACCGTTACTGTAAAACTGTAATTTTAAAACTGCCCCGTTCCATTACAAAACTAATACATACCTTCAAATATCCTTTCATTTAAAAAAAAAACAAAATTAAATAAGCTCATAAAATTTAAATAGGCGGTAACGTAACCAACCCAAACCCGTGCGAAACTCCGGGCCTACCAGTGTCTCACAGAGTGAGACAGTATCTACAAATCTACAAAATGCCTAATCATGTGCAAAACTTCGGGCCTACCAGTGTCCCACTTAGTGGGACAGTATTTTTAGGTAAGGTGCAAAAATTGGCATGCAGGAAGGAAGGGAAGTCCCAACATTTGCAGAAAAAGGTGAATTTCGAATCCACCCCGATTAGGTGAGGTTAGTGGATTTTGATTTTGCGAGGAGTTTGAAAGTGAGGAGGAACAATTTCCTGCAAAAATTTGAATTGTTCAGAGACGAATGTAATTATTTAAATAGTTAATCCTTTTTTTTATATTTTCGTAAGGTTGGTACATGGTTGGTACTTCGGATAGATGGCTGTGGCTTGCCAGTTGAGGTGTGGTCACTATCATGGCGTCATCGTTGCCCCCTGGTGAAAACCGAAAAAGAAAGCTGCTGTCCTTTCTGGACGGCAGTAGCAGTGAGGGTGATGGTGAGGATACTTCGTCGTCGTCTGTCGATTCAGACGATGAAGATTTCCTGTTTGGTGTGAAGAATGGTGAGCACTGGTGCTGTCTAGAAATGCTAGGTTAGGTTGCTATTTAGAAATGTGTCTGTGCTCATTCCCAATGCCTGTTGTCGTGGCTAGATGTTGGTGAAAAGGACAAAAGCTATGACCTGGACAAGACGAGTGGACGGTTAGAGTTTTTAATTGCCGGGCTGAACTCTGTGGCTGACGCAGAGTCCTGTGAGGTGCCCCATGCTGGTCCGATCACTGTCGACAGCTATGGCGTGGACACACCATCACCGAATGATCTTCCTTGCCAAATCCAAGATGAAGAAGTTGCAATTGAAGGCACTTTGAGTAAGTTGTATTGTTGGTGTAATTCAGATCAAGCGGCTAGGTCTTACCCCGTCCCGACACGTTTCGGTAGAAACGTACAGGAGCCGGGTTCATAGTCTTGATGCCGACTGTTTGTTCGTTCGTTCGTTCGTTCGGACGGAAGTCTGTTCGCTGACTTGTCGTTTACACAGAAACTTGAAATGTGGACGATAGACTCCTTTTATGGTGTAAATAAACGTACGGTGGCAACAATTTTCAAATTTTGCCGCGTTTGTTAAATTCCTTTCTTATCCTCCTAGGTGGTGGTCCTAAGCAGCTCCCATGTGGATCTAAACATGGTTCAGATGATGAGCACTTTGTTGCCTTTTGTGGAAAGGAGGAACTCTTTCTCACTGGGAGAGGGTCAACTTCTCGCCAACCTTCACACCCCACCGTACTTGAGGTGAATGTGATTTACATGAATTTGAACGATTCTGGTTTTTATTTCGTTTGTGTCAGTGAGTGTTGATCATGAGCCTTTCACAGGATTGTCATGGTGATTTTTTTGGATTGGGGGAAGAGATCCGAAGAGCCATTTTCAATGCACTCGACATTGTGACACTGCATGACTGGCAAGTTGAGCTGCTATCTAGGCATGTGGAGGATGAGAAGAATTGTCTCATCATTGCACCCACAAGTGGTGGGAAGACCCTTGTGGCTCTCATTCTCATGTTACGTTCCATGGTCCTGCAAGGAAAAGACTGCTTCATGGTGCTGCCTTACAAAGCGATCGTCTCTGAAAAGGTGCAGGAATTTAGACGATTGTCAAGAGACTTGCCATGGTTGGCTGTTTGCGAGTATGCTGGTGAAAGGGGTATCATTCCGATACCCAAGTCCAAATCCACAATGCGAACGCTCTTTGTATGCACTCCTGAGAAAGCCACTGGGATGTGGAAGATGCTTTGCGGTGAAGGTTCGCGGCGAGAGGAGATCGGAGTTGTGGTGGTAGATGAGTGCCACATGATTAGAGATAATCCGAGAGGTGCGGTGATTGAAGAGCTGATAGTCAGTCTGCTGCACCGTGCCAGGTCTTCAACATAGATCGTGGCGCTTTCTGCCACAATTGGAAACCCCGAAGCCGTAGCTGCATTCCTGGGCGGAGGACATGTAAGTTGCTGTCAGGTTCACAAAGTGGTCACCCGCCCAACGAAATTGAAAGAAGTGGCCATTATATCTGGCGAAGGATTCCCGATTCACCGAACTAGTGGAGGATCTGTGTCCCTTCTGCATGAGAAAGGCATGGAAATGCTTCATGAAGAACGGGATAAGGCTTACTTGCAGTGCCCCTCACTGATCGGTTTCGATGAGCAAGTGTGCGCCAAACTGGTCTTCGAATCTGTTCGAAACGGAGACGCTGTCATTGTATTCTGTGGAACTAGGAAATCCTGTGTTTCTATGTGCGAAACTCTAACCAGTGCACATAATTTAATTTCAGTGTAAGTTCCAGGCCCAGTCCATGAATATTCTGAATGTCTTACATACACATGCTTACATATCCTGGCTTAATTTGTTTTGTTTTTTTGTTTGAGTGATGCTATGCAAGGAAGCATGGAGAGTGAGAGTAGCCTCTCGGAGGAAATCCAAAGACAGAGGAGTCTCATCATTGGACATCTTCGCTCCGAGAGCAAAGGCATGGTAGACAGATCCTTGTTGGCGGGCATTGCTGTGGGAATTGCCTACCATTCAGCTGAGCTTGACCCTATCGAAAGACGGGCAATAGAGGATGCATTCCGTCGGAGGATAATCTCTGTCTTGTGCTGTACATCCACTTTGGCTGCTGGTGTGAACCTTCCTGCGAACAGGGTTGTCATAAGATCCCCTCGTGTCGGAAGTCATTTCATCTCCTGTAGTTCCTACCTACAGATGATCGGAAGGGCTGGACGGAACCGATGTAGGCAAGAGGAGCCGAGTGAGACTCTTGCTGATTCTTTCATCTTAGTTAGCACAAGTGACGTGGATAGATTTACAGACCTGCTTAGAAAGCCAGTCGAAGATGTGGAAAGCCAACTGGATAAAGTGGTATCCTTTTATCAGAGACGCAGTAAAGAAAGCAGAGACTCTGAAACCTGCACAGGCGTAGCAAGAGTTCTTCTGGGGGCCATGTTGATCGAAGGTGTGCCCATGTCTCCCACAGAACTGCTTGAGGTTTACAAACTTACTCTTCTATATCAAGGTTTATCATCTGAGAAAATTGAAAATGAAGACGTATCTGATATGGAGCTTCGCAGTCTGCGACCTTTCATGACTGAGCTGCAGGTATGAAAACTGTCAAATTAACATGCCTGTATGTGTCTGCTGTGTAAGATTTTGTGTTGGACACTCCTCGCTATTTCGTCTCTAATTAATTTGATTTTCTTATTCTCTCAGCAATTGATCGCAATGGACAGTATCGAGCCTGTTGCTATGCCTAATGAACAGGTTGACACTATCAATTTCCGACTGGTGTGTGACAGTCCTAAGAAGAGTGTGAGGGTCACCAATCCGAATCCAGCTTTGGAGGCAGAATGCATAGTTTTGCCTCGAGAAGAAAAGGATTTATTTCTTTTCCAATTCACCTTGTGGGCTCAAGGAGATTTGGATGTGAAGTTTCCTGACTACGCACTTAGGATGACAACTGTGGCTAAAGCTGCTTCGGCAGGTATAAGAATATGCCTAGGGCGTACCAGTTGCATTTATTCATGTGTTAGAGTAAGTAGTGGTTTTCCCTCTGTTCCTTAGCTTATTCAACTTGTCTCTATTTTGTTTCCAAACAGCCTGTATGTCTGTCAGTGATGCCAAAAAAGTTTTGCTCGAGCTGGAAAGTTTTGAAACGCAGGTGCCGCTTCAAAATGAACTGGCTTTTTTGTACCTTTCAATTACTGAGGGCATGAGTATGGGGCTCGTATATGATGAACAGTACAGAGCGGACGAGAACAGCAAATGGACATATATCATAAACAAGATGGTCGGTATATTCCTTTTTGGGAATTTCATTTGATCAGTTACCTTGAAAACAATTACTGTTGACCTCTGTTTTTTTTTCCTGTTTTCAGATGTTACGTCCATTCTGCCAACACCCAGATGCCCCTATCATCTCAAAGATAGGGGTTGATGAGGAGAGGATTCGTGAGTGGGTGTTTGGCAATCCAAGCGTCAGAAGGAATGTCTCGTTCAACGAGAAACTTGCTCGGCTGTGGTCAGCATACACTATTAAAGAAATTTTGAATCGGCCTCATCAATTTGAAGAGATTTGCAAGACGCATGGGTTCAGTAGGCATGCACTGCTCGATTTGACCTCCACTCTTGCCAGTAGGTGTCAGAATTTAAAAACCCTATGCAAACATCTTAATCGTTTTTGGTGGTATGGCCCTCTGTCGAACCATATAGTGAAGAAGCTGGGAGCAACATGTGAGGCTCATCTCCGCCCATTATTGAAAATTGAGCACATGACTATTGTACGTAGCAGTGACACATACCATTGTCATTTCAGTTGTCTCATTTTCCATTACGATGACATTGGCTGTGGCTGATGGATTACTTCCGTCTGTTGTTTAAAGGAGCGAGCAAAAGCATTCTATGACATGGGACTGCGTTCAGTGGAGGATGTCGCTGGCCTGTATCCCCCAACACTATTGTCCGATAAAGTTCCGTTTATGAGCAAATGGATGGCCGTGGAAATGGTGTTAGATGCAAGGGTAGGACAGGTCTATGAGTTTTTCAATTGTTAGTTTTGTGAAATTGCCTCACTGATGCAACCCCCCTTTTTCTCTTTTCTTTTTGTAACAGAACAAGGTGTGTCACAAAGCAGCATTCTACAAGGCAGAAAAAGATGAGTGTGATGTTGTCTTGAGGGGCAAACAACAACATCAGTTGTAAAGATTTTGCTTCAACGAGACTCATTGATCTGTTGAGTTGCGTTTTCTGTCTAGTGTATTTCAAACCTGCGTGTATGAAACCATGGGGTGCTTGGAGTGCAGTCGTTTGAAATTGTTGTAGTAATAAATTTGATTTTGCACTTTGTACCAATTATTGTAAGCTGTTGTCAATGTCAGTCTCTCCCTGTGCCCACCATAAACGTTGAGCCAGCCTCGATTTGAAAAGTAAACGAGACTCATTGATCTGTTGAGTTGCGTTTTCTGACTAATGTATTTCAAACCTGCGTATAAGGACTTTATCCTTCCATTGGTCAGAGGTGTGTTTTTGAAATGATAGTATGTGCAAGTATTACAATAATGTACTTTTATTTCTGTTGATATCACTATCATGATCAAAACAAAACTTTTTTCTTTCCATTACTAAGGGATCATAACATGAAGGGATTCAAAACAAAGTAGACGTCTTTTTTCTTTTGGTATTAACTAACATGCACAGAACAGAATCATGAATCACAATTAAGAGTGGCTTCAGGCAGAGTCATTCTCCTTTGATCGTTTAAAGAGCACTCTGACAACTTTCCCTCCGGTCTTCAGGTTGGCCAAATGAAATGTCCTCTTCTTCTTACTGACGTCTTCCACCGTCATTGGTGACAGGGGTGTGCCGTCATTCATGGCAGTTGCTTCCAAGTTAGGTTAGGTTAGTTGGGGATAGGTTAGTTGGGGATAGGATGGGATGGGATGAGTCGACAAGGACAGAGAGTGGTTGAAAGACAGGAGTGTTAGGCACATGGTTTCAGGGTGGTTTTTGGCAAGAAATTGAATGGAGATGGAGCGAAAGTGATCAGAGTCAAGTTGAGGAAGTTTTTATGAAACAGAGGAATTGAAGAAGTGTGACAAGGATGACAAGGAGCGAAAATGAAAAGAATTGAGAAGAGTTGTATGGTTGGATCACAAGAGAGAAAGTGATGATCAGATTCAAGAAAAAACTAAAAAGAAGAATTGTGAAGTGCAAAAGCAATTGAATTGTGAAAAGGGTGAGAGGGAGAGACAGAGAGAGCGGAAGGATGACAGAAGGAAACAGATGAAGAGAAAGTTGAAAGCAAAAGAATTATAATGAAGTCATGACAAGAAACAGGAAAAAAGTAATAGAGTTGGAAAATCGAAGTACGAGATGAATAGGTTTTGATAGTTTGGTTTGTTTTATTTAGGTAAGAATAAAATGAGATTGGAAATGGGTGAATTTTAATGCAATTTGAGGTATTTTGTCATTTATTTATTTATTCATTTAAAATTGTTGTGATGTATGCAAGAGCAGATAACAATACACAGATTGACGAGGCGAATGTCATGGTTTGTTTCGTTGAGAGGAAACACATTGATTGGAAGTTGTTGTCATGTTTGGTTTACACATCACAAGAGTCATCAAGGGTAGTCAGTCACATCACATAGAGAGACATCATGAGTCATGAATGGTCAATTAAAGAATTCGAAGGAATTGTCAAGAGTGAGTATGATGAAAAGAATTTGAAACACGAAAAGGATTCATGAAAAAATCGAAAGAATTGTGAAGAGTCAGTATGATGAGAAGAATTTGAAACATTCAAAAGAATTGTTATGAAAAGAAAATAAAACACGTGAAGGAACATGACAAGGGACAAAACATAAAAGGACATGACAAGAAGATTCAAAGCAAACACAGGAACAGTGACATAACACGGAATGAATGAAAGAATCGACAAGAGTCACAGTGACGAAGTGATCAGTCACAGGGTAGATTAGGTGAGGTTAGTTAAGTTTTTTTTTTAAGGTTTTTTGTGTTCGTTTATTTTGATAAGAATGAATACGTCACAAGAGTCATCAGAAGTAGTCGTTACATCACATGGATCAGGAAAAGAATTTGGGACACAAGATGGAGTGTGAGTGGTTGGAAAAACATGACAGGGCATCACAAGATAAGTCACATGGATCATCACAGGGATTGGAGACATATTAAGGGTGCGGAACAAGAATTTTCAGAAGAGACATCAGAAGGATAATGGAAGGATTGAAATTTGAGTAAAGGCATGACAAGGTACATGAGATTGGATTTCAAGACACGAATTTATGATATTGCAAGGGGAGGTTCATGTCATGAGACATCACAAGAAATGGAACATGGACAGTCATTTTCGAGGGAGTAAAGGACATGACGAGAATTCATTAAATGGAATCATGAGGAGATGTTTAGGATATTATTGGATGGATGCACAAGTCAGCAGGGCATCAGACGACATGCGACAATGATGGGTATCGCAGGAGAAGTGGCGCAGCATGTTGTAGTGACAGAGGACATCTGGAGGGCGTGTGGACTGCTGCAGTGAGAGTCAACTGATGGGGAGCACGTGGACTACTGGAGGGCGAGTGGACTGCTGCAGGGCAAGTGGACTACTGCAGAGCAAGTGGACTGCTGGTGGGCGAGTGGACTGCTGGAGGGCAAGTGGACTACTGCACAGCAAGTGGACTACTGCAGAGCAAGTGGACTACTGCACAGCAAGTGGACTGCTGGTGGGCGAGTGGACTGCTGGAGGGCAAGTGGACTGCTGCAGGGCAAGTGGACTGCTGCACAGCAAGTGGACTGCTGGTGGGCGAGTGGACTACTGCAGAGCAAGTGGACTGCTGGTGGGCGAGTGGACTGCTGCACAGCAAGTGGACTGCTGCACAGCAAGTGGACTGCTGCACAGCAAGTGGACTGCTGCACAGCAAGTGGACTACTCACTGACGCGTCATCCTCCGAGCGGGAAGTGCTCGCGCTTCGCGCTAAGTCCATCTTTCTAGGTAAAGTGGAAAAGACGATGATTGTCCTTGCAGGGCTTCATTCAAACGGCGAGCAGTTTGGCGCGAAAACAAAAGAAGGAGCGGAAAGCGACCAGAGTGCGCTCTGGCGGCGGGCCCTGGAGTAAGAAGGAAGAAGGCCTGTTCCACAGTGGCGATTTGTCCATGTGCAAGAAAGGAAGGGTGCAGTTTGTGTGACGATGAGTTCGGAGAAAGGAGAAGGTGCAGTCGGGAGACGGCAGGCTGGAAGCCAAAAGAGAACTGCGTTAGGTTTGTTCGATGGTTGGGACGACAAGGAAAGCAGTGAAGAGGAGGGAGGTTAGGCTAGGTTAGGTTAGGTTAGTTGGGGATAGGATGGGATGGGGTGAGGCGACAAGGACAGAGAGAGAACTAACATGCACAGAACAGAATCATGAATCACAATTAAGAGTGGCTTCAGGCAGAGTCATTCTCCTTTGATCGTTTAAAGAGCACTCTGACAACTTTCCCTCCGGTCTTCAGGTTGGCCAAATGAAATGTCCTCTTCTTCTTACTGACGTCTTCCACCGTCATTGGTGACAGGGGTGTGCCGTCATTCATGGCAGTTGCTTCCAAGTTAGGTTAGGTTAGGTTAGGTTAGTTGGGGATAGGTTAGTTGGGGATAGGATGGGATGGGATGAGTCGACAAGGACAGAGAGTGGTTGAAAGACAGGAGTGTTAGGCACATGGTTTCAGGGTGGTTTTTGGCAAGAAATTGAATGGAGATGGAGCGAAAGTGATCAGAGTCAAGTTGAGGAAGTTTTTATGAAACAGAGGAATTGAAGAAGTGTGACAAGGATGACAAGGAGCGAAAATGAAAAGAATTGAGAAGAGTTGTATGGTTGGATCACAAGAGAGAAAGTGATGATCAGATTCAAGACTGCTGCACAGCAAGTGGACTACTCACTGACGCGTCATCCTCCGAGCGGGAAGTGCTCGCGCTTCGCGCTAAGTCCATCTTTCTAGGTAAAGTGGAAAAGACGATGATTGTCCTTGCAGGGCTTCATTCAAACGGCGAGCAGTTTGGCGCGAAAACAAAAGAAGGAGCGGAAAGCGACCAGAGTGCGCTCTGGCGGCGGGCCCTGGAGTAAGAAGGAAGAAGGCCTGTTCCACAGTGGCGATTTGTCCATGTGCAAGAAAGGAAGGGTGCAGTTTGTGTGACGATGAGTTCGGAGAAAGGAGAAGGTGCAGTCGGGAGACGGCAGGCTGGAAGCCAAAAGAGAACTGCGTTAGGTTTGTTCGATGGTTGGGACGACAAGGAAAGCAGTGAAGAGGAGGGAGGTTAGGCTAGGTTAGGTTAGGTTAGTTGGGGATAGGATGGGATGGGGTGAGGCGACAAGGACAGAGAGTGGTTGAAAGACAGGAGTGTTAGGCACATGGTTTCAGGGTGGTTTTTGGCAAGAAATTGAATGGAGATGGAGCGAAAGTGATCAGAGTCAAGTTGAGGAAGTTTTTATGAAACAGAGGAATTGAAGAAGTGTGACAAGGATGACAAGGAGCGAAAATGAAAAGAATTGAGAAGAGTTGTATGGTTGGATCACAAGAGAGAAAGTGATGATCAGATTCAAGAAAAAACTAAAAAGAAGAATTGTGAAGTGCAAAAGCAATTGAATTGTGAAAAGGGTGAGAGGGAGAGACAGAGAGAGCGGAAGGATGACAGAAGGAAACAGATGAAGAGAAAGTTGAAAGCAAAAGAATTATAATGAAGTCATGACAAGAAACAGGAAAAAAGAAATAGAGTTGGAAAATCGAAGTACGAGATGAATAGGTTTTGATAGTTTGGTTTGTTTTATTTAGGTAAGAATAAAATGAGATTGGAAATGGGTGAATTTTAATGCAATTTGAGGTATTTTGTCATTTATTTATTTATTCATTTAAAATTGTTGTGATGTATGCAAGAGCAGATAACAATACACAGATTGACGAGGCGAATGTCATGGTTTGTTTCGTTGAGAGGAAACACATTGATTGGAAGTTGTTGTCATGTTTGGTTTACACATCACAAGAGTCATCAAGGGTAGTCAGTCACATCACATAGAGAGACATCATGAGTCATGAATGGTCAATTAAAGAATTCGAAGGAATTGTCAAGAGTGAGTATGATGAAAAGAATTTGAAACACGAAAAGGATTCATGAAAAAATCGAAAGAATTGTGAAGAGTCAGTATGATGAGAAGAATTTGAAACATTCAAAAGAATTGTTATGAAAAGAAAATAAAACACGTGAAGGAACATGACAAGGGACAAAACATAAAAGGACATGACAAGAAGATTCAAAGCAAACACAGGAACAGTGACATAACACGGAATGAATGAAAGAATCGACAAGAGTCACAGTGACGAAGTGATCAGTCACAGGGTAGATTAGGTGAGGTTAGTTAAGTTTTTTTTTTAAGGTTTTTTGTGTTCGTTTATTTTGATAAGAATGAATACGTCACAAGAGTCATCAGAAGTAGTCGTTACATCACATGGATCAGGAAAAGAATTTGGGACACAAGATGGAGTGTGAGTGGTTGGAAAAACATGACAGGGCATCACAAGATAAGTCACATGGATCATCACAGGGATTGGAGACATATTAAGGGTGCGGAACAAGAATTTTCAGAAGAGACATCAGAAGGATAATGGAAGGATTGAAATTTGAGTAAAGGCATGACAAGGTACATGAGATTGGATTTCAAGACACGAATTTATGATATTGCAAGGGGAGGTTCATGTCATGAGACATCACAAGAAATGGAACATGGACAGTCATTTTCGAGGGAGTAAAGGACATGACGAGAATTCATTAAATGGAATCATGAGGAGATGTTTAGGATATTATTGGATGGATGCACAAGTCAGCAGGGCATCAGACGACATGCGACAATGATGGGTATCGCAGGAGAAGTGGCGCAGCATGTTGTAGTGACAGAGGACATCTGGAGGGCGTGTGGACTGCTGCAGTGAGAGTCAACTGATGGGGAGCACGTGGACTACTGGAGGGCGAGTGGACTGCTGCAGGGCAAGTGGACTACTGCAGAGCAAGTGGACTGCTGGTGGGCGAGTGGACTGCTGGAGGGCAAGTGGACTACTGCACAGCAAGTGGACTACTGCAGAGCAAGTGGACTACTGCACAGCAAGTGGACTGCTGGTGGGCGAGTGGACTGCTGGAGGGCAAGTGGACTGCTGCAGGGCAAGTGGACTGCTGCACAGCAAGTGGACTGCTGGTGGGCGAGTGGACTACTGCAGAGCAAGTGGACTGCTGGTGGGCGAGTGGACTACTGCACAGCAAATGGACTGCTGCACAGCAAGTGGACTGCTGCACAGCAAGTGGACTACTCACTGACGCGTCATCCTCCGAGCGGGAAGTGCTCGCGCTTCGCGCTAAGTCCATCTTTCTAGGTAAAGTGGAAAAGACGATGATTGTCCTTGCAGGGCTTCATTCAAACGGCGAGCATGTGGCGCGAAAACAAAAGAGGGAGCGGAAAGCGACCAGAGTGCGCTCTGGCGGCGGGCCCTGGAGTAAGAAGGAAGAAGGCCTGTTCCACAGTGGCGATTTGTCCATGTGCAAGAAAGGAAGGGTGCAGTTTGTGTGACGATGAGTTCGGAGAAAGGAGAAGGTGCAGTCGGGAGACGGCAGGCTGGAAGCCAAAAGAGAACTGCGTTAGGTTTGTTCGATGGTTGGGACGACAAGGAAAGCAGTGAAGAGGAGGGATGTGATGATGAGTGGGTGGTGCCGGCCAAAAAGCAAGGTTAGGAGGTGTTTTTCCTTTGTCTATGTCCGACCTGTTAGTGTTTTACCTGTGAAATTGAGTTTGATGGTTTGCTGTCGCTTGTCTGTTGCAGCGAAGGTGGAAGCACCACCTTCGGAAGCGAAGGAAGGTGAGGAAAAGGTCCCTTGGAACCGAAGTTCAAAGAGTGACTTTTGCCTTTTTGTAGCCATTTGAAGGTTAGGTTCTAATTTCCTCCCTTTTTTGTCAATACAGAAGAACCGTGTGCTCTAGACCTGCTAGTGCAGGCACTAGACGGGGACATTACTTTGCCATCGAACTGGTCCATGACCTCGGATGGAGAGGAGGAAGGAGAAAAAGAAGCTGGATCGGAAGGGCAGGCGCCTCCATCATCTCCATCTCCATCGGAAGGCAAATAGACCTTTTATTAAATTTTTTTCTTTTCTTTTGGCAGACGAGGGTTGTATCATAATCATGTTTTCTCTCTTTCGATGTTCTTGTTGCAGACCGTTTGCCTTCTAAATCGAACGACAAGAACTACGTGGACTGGTGCGAAGAAGAGAAATCTTTCTTGTCTCAGAAGGGATCCTTCTCTGCAGCTGATCAGGTCCAATCTCCTGAACAAGAACAAGAAGTGAGTGTTATCAAAAGGGTCCCCCATCGTTTCAAGTTTTTATGGTTAGGATATTACAATTACTATTTTTATTCTTATTATTTTTCCAGTCGTCCAGTGGTACTTTCTTCGGCCTTGGGGATGAGGTCAGAGCAGCACTATTCAATGCCTACCACCTGGAGTGCCTCCACGAATGGCAGCATGAAGTCATTTCCAGTCACGTGGCTGATGACAAGAACGCCCTCATCGTGGCTCCCACGAGTGGGGGTAAGACACTAGTTGCTCTGATCATGTTGCTTAGGGCTATGCACATGCACAAAAAAGACTGTATCCTCGTGCTGCCTTATGTTGCTATCGTATCGGAGAAGGTGCAAGAGCTGCGCCGCCTGAGCAAAGGATTGCCCTGGTTGAATGTCGTTGAGTACGCTGGTACGAAGGGAAGGCTTCCGATACCAAGGCAAAAAAACAGCCTCAGAACGCTGTATCTGTGCACGCCAGAAAAAGCCACCATCGTGTGGAAGTTTCTTTGCGCGGAGGACCGTAGAAGAGAAGAGATCAGTGTGGTAGTCATTGACGAATGCCACATGCTGCGTGACAATCCGAGAGGCGCTGTGCTGGAAGAGCTCATCGTATCCCTTTTTTTTTGGTCCACGAGTGCACTGAGAATCGTAGGGCTCACGGCAACCGTGGGGAATCCTGATGTGATTGGCAAGTTCCTCGGTGGTGGCGACCCGGACCGGTGCAGGGTGCACTCTGTCGCTAGCCGCCCTGTAGCACTGAAAGAGCACATGATTGTGACGGGCGAAGCCATCCCCATCGTGAGGAATGAAGCCGGTGTTGGGGAGGTGAGGTTGGAGGAGAAAGGGCCAGATCTCATCGATGAAAAAACAGACACGGCTCTTCTTCAGTGCCCCTCCCTCTCGGTGTACGGAGACCAGGTGTGTGCCAAGCTTGTCTTCGAGACCATCCAAAGGGGTGAATGTGCACTCGTGTTTTGCCACACAAGGAAAGGATGCGTCGCTATGTGCAGCAAGCTGACAAGTGCTTGTCAATCCCTTGGAATGTGAGTTTTTTTTCTGCTCCTAGATTTTTATTCGCGAGCTTTTGAATTATTTTCGACCGTGTCCTTTTCTATTCTGTTTCAGAAACACCCACAGCGACAGGACAGGAGAGGGAATTACCAAGCAGAGGGAGCTGCTCGTCGGCCACCTCAGAAGCGAAATGAAAGAGACAGTAAACGAAGCTCTTCTTTCGGGCATTTCAGTGGGTATTGGGTACCACTCGGCCGAACTCCACCCTACTGAGAGGAAAGCTTTAGAGGATGCGTTCAGGCGGAACATAATTTCTGTGCTCTGTTGTACTTCCACTTTGGCCGCGGGTGTGAACACACCCGCAAACAGGGTAGTGATTCGCTCCGCAAGAATGGGATCTTCCTTTCTGTCTTGTGCCCAATATCTGCAAATGGTGGGCCGCGCCGGACGAACCATGCCAACTCAACGGAGGATTCACAGTCAAGCAGACTCTTTCATTTTCGTCAATGTCAATGATGTTGCACTCTTCAGATCCCTTTTGGCGCAATCGGTGGAAGATGTTGTTAGCCAACTCAGCCAGGTATCCTCCTATTATCAACGACGGAGCAACAGAGCCATGCAGCAAGAGCCTTTCACAGGAGTCACTCGTGTCATCCTTGGTGCACTGCTGATGAACGGAAAGGAAATGAAAATTTCCGAACTTGTGAAAGTTTATAAGCTCACGTTACTGTATCAGAGGGGCACAGGAAAGTTGGAGGCCGGTTCTTTGTGCCTCTTCCTTCAGGAGCTATCGGTGAGACTTGACTATGTTCCTCATAATGGGACAAGCGAGGTCTTTCCATGATTGTTATTTCAATTTTTTTTATTTGTGTGGTTGGGTCACGTTACAGGTACTTTTGGAGCTGAACCACGTTGAAATGGTCGTAAGGTCACCTGAACCTGCTTCTCAAGACCGTGTTCATGAAGAAGCAGAAAACAGTTACGTAGTTGTGACCACCAGTGAAAGAGAAAATTTCCTAAAGGCTCTTTCTCAGAACAAGGACTGCAGCGTCCTTCCGGATTACCCACTCTATCTGAGACTCTCTCTTCTGGCTTCGGCCGCATCAGCAGGTCAGTGATTTATTATTTACAATGCTATATTACTTATGTTTTGTTGTAACCTTTTTTTGTTGGTACACTTACCCCTGTTTTAATCTTTTTTTTTATTTAATTTTTTATTTTTTTTGTCATGGTCAGCATCCGTCTCTGTGACTGACGCGGAGCATTTTATAGCAGATGCTGAGAAGCTTGAAGCAGACTTCCCTTTGACGAATCCTCTGGCTGTGTTGTATCTGTCCATCACAGAGGCCATAAGCCTTCAGCTTGTGGGGGATCCTCAATACAAGGATGAAGAAAACAGTATGAGAAACAGGAAAATAAACAACATGGTTTGTATTTTATTGTGTTTTTCGGTCGTCTGTTTTTTTTTCTTTGTTTGATAGCAAGTATTTATTTCTGTTCCACGTTAGGATAGATGTTACGCGGTTTCAAGGAGCACCCTGACTTTCTGGTCTTCTCCAAGCTGGGCATTCAGGAGGAAATGCTCAAAGAATGGGTTTATGGAACTCCTGCTGTCAGGAATAATGTCAAATTCACTGAAAGACTCACTCGCGTGTGGTCAGCGACCTTTCTCAAGCATCTGATGGAGCAGCCAGACCGAATCGAGGAATTGTGCCGATCTTATGGATTCGAACGGCAGGCGGCTAGCGAACTGGCTTCTGCCCTGGCAAGTCGGTGCCAAAATTTGAGCCTTCTCTGCACCAAGCTTGGCCGATTCTGGTGGTACCCCGCACTGTCTAAACATATTGTAAAACATTTGGTGGAGTCTTGCGATGGAAAGTACAGACCCTTTCTCAAGATTCGTCATGTGACCACTGTATGTGATAAATGCAATCAAGTCTCTTACCCTGCTGAGCAAGTGGTGTCATACAAGGTGTTCTCTCTCTCTCTCTCTCTTTTTCAAAGGAACGTGCTAAGGGGATGTACCAGTATGGACTTCGGACTGTTTAAGATGTGGCGGCCGTCTTCCCACCAACCCTTCTCTCAGACAACATCCCCCACATGCCCCGCTGGATGGCCGTAGAAATTGTGTTGGATGCAAGGGTATGTAAAGAAGAAAAAAAAAAACAATACTGGTGCTGCCTCTTGTATTTTTTCTGTCGATGAGTAACTGATTCATTCCATGTTTCGGCAGGCATTGGTTTCTAACGAGGCGGTTCTTTTGGCCGCAGAGAGCGCAGAGAGGAAATCGGTCCTCATGGGCTAATCCTGACTCTTCCTAGCCGTCCACCATGGATGAGATACATTTGTAATATAAGATTGTGTGTTTGTGTTTATGGTCAGGAGTGTGATTTGTAATATAATAGAAAAAAAAGACAAATTCTGTTGCTTCTCTCGTGGACACCAAGGCTAAACAAGTCGGAACAAAAAAAATTTTGACCACCTGAATAACACGAAAAAGAAAACAATTATCAACCATTTCAGTTTATAAAGTGCATTAATTGCAAATATAAAAAAAAAGGTTTATCAAGGGTTTGAGACCAAATAAAGCCATGACTTGTAATGTCGACGATTACAGAGCTAACTCGAAGATGGGAACATTCTCTGAGATCAAGGGATCTCAAATGGACATAATTTTTTTAAAAAAAGCAAATACAAAAGTAATTAACAATTTAAAGATGACTTTATAAATTCATTGCTTCATGTTATCGATCTGTGTGGCCAAGGGGCCTGGGTTTGGGTTGACTGTGGCTCCTGGAACACAACACAAAGAAGATTAGCAGAAATATTGTAAATAAATAACTAGTAACAATAAAAAAACAGCAGGAGTACCTAACTTGTAAGCGAGTCAGTTCGCTACTCCGCGCGCGAGGCACCGATGTCTCGCCACTCCGTGTGGCACTACTCCTTGCGAGCAGTGGCTCTGGGCACAACTACTCCGGCCGGAGATACTCCGGCGGCCGACTGGGCGCGCAGGGTTGTGTCTATTCGCAGTCTCTTCCTGCAGGGAAGTACTCCGGATAAGTCTTTTTCTTTCTTTTGGCAAGAAACTGCTATTCGCAGGTATTCGCAGGAAAACCTGCGCGCAGGAAATACCTGCGGGTGGCGTTTGGACGAGCTAATATGTTATCCGCGGGAAAACACTCCCCCCGTTAGGTTAGGTTAATTAAGTTTGCCCCCGCGAGGTTTTACCTGCGAATAACATGTGTGCGGGTGCGCAGTTCTGCTGACGTGTACAGGCCGTCCTTGACGACTTTCAATTCCAAGCGTAATTCAGTTGCCCCTCCAGAACTTCCTTTTTTTTAAAAAAAGTTTTTTCGTCTTTGTTATTTTGCCCGTCTCGTACATTAATCCTTCTTCGAAAATCTTCTTTTGGATTTTGTTTCGTCTTACGAATCACACTTTCTGTTTGTGTCCATCCTGCCTAACCTCAACTTCTTGGCGTCGATATGGCTGCAAATGCAGAAAGCTACGGATTACCTTTTCACAAATCAATGGCACCATCCCATGAACAGCGATTTTTCGATCATCATATTTTTCGGAGTGACCTTTTGGGTCTGTTTAAAAACTTCCAGCTGTATGAAAACGCGTAAGGTTGAGTCGATGCGTCTAGCTGAGCTTCTACTGGAGGTGTTGTAAAAGAGAATCTGTCAGTCATAATTATACCATGTGGGATCTTTTTTTTTTGATTCAAATTTAATTTGTTGTAACGTTTTTTGTTTTTTTTGCAGTGTGTGGAATGGTTCTTATGGTGAAAACGTTTCCGCCTCCCTGAAAACCCTGATAACTCATACATTCAAGATGTGTCGTCAAACCTCATCGTATGTGAACCGTCCTGATCAATTTGCTGCAGACCTTGTCCTCGGATTCCTTTCAGAGGCCACGTCACCTGTGCCTCTGGTTGGTCAGGTTGCAGGGTGTTCTCACCGTCTTGCGTGGGTGGGACAGGGTGAAAGTGACACAGTCTCGTCTCCTGCCACAACCTGTTTCGAGGCTGGTGAGGGAGCCTCTCTGGCTCTCGTTGAGCAGGAAGGAGGGGTCGATTCAGAAACAGTAGTGGGGTCAGTCCTGGCTGTCAAAGATGAATTTCTTAAGCATCGTCTCGTCATTACCAAAGACGTTCCACCCCATGTGGTCTACTCAGTTCGCGGTGTAAGGTGCTGTCACTGTGGGAAACCTTTTCGTAGCCCCACCTGTGTTGAGCAGCTCATCGAGCACACAAAACGTATGCACCCACTACGAGCCACCCCAAGGCACATCAGGCTCTTGAGAAAAAAAACCTCCTTCAAAAATGTGCTCGGCAATGGAATGCCCTATTGCAAGTGCCGTGCATGCCGTCTGTTCGGTGCCGCTTCCTTAGATAAAACTTTGCCTTTACTTTAATTATGGACAGCTCAAGTCTGTTCTAATCTTCACTCTTGTACATATCAGGTTAGGTTCCACTATTTAATCTCAAGTTTAAAACTTGTCGAGAAAAAAATAAAGGAACTTATTTTATAAGTTGTATATATAATAGCACTTGGCAACTTTTTGTGCAGTATGACAGCCTTGTCGATGAATTTAAGTTATAATTTGTTTTTTTGTTTTATTTTTCACTTTTTGGCCCACCCCTACTATTATGAAATAATAGAATGGGTGGGCTCTCTAATCTTCAGTTTAAAACTGGTAAGGTTAAAAAGGGAACTTGTTTTTAAAGTTGTATTCTATATAATAGCACTTGACAACTTTTTGTGCAATATGACAGCCTTGTCTATGAATTTAAGTTATAATTTGTTTTTTTGTTTTATTTTTCACTTTTTGGCCCACCCCTACTATTATGAAATAATAGAATGGGTGGGCTCTCTAATCTTCAGTTTAAAACTGGTAAGGTTAAAAAGGGAACTTGTTTTTAAAGTTGTATTCTATATAATAGCACTTGACAACTCTTTGTGCAGTTTGACAGCCTTGTCTATGAATTTAAGTTATAATTTGTCTCTTGTTCCACAATTGAATTTCAAGTTTAAAACTTTGGGAGAAAAAAGGGAACTTACTTTTTATGTTGTATGCTGTATGGTAGCACTTTGCAACTTTTTATACAGTAGGACTGCCTTATGAATTAATTTAGGTTGACCTGAAGAAAAGGTTGGGTAATTTCGTACTGGTCATTTATCTGGCACGCATTGTCGCATATACAAAGAGGTCATTAAATGAGACACGTCTTTAAAAAAAGAATCAAAATGTACCTCCACTTTTTTTGTTTTTATTTGGTTCCTTCGTTTCTGAACACAATAAACATGTTAGCACAACCCTTCTATTTTGTAAAAAAAAAATAAACAATATATTTATACTTTTCCAATTTTCAGTTACTTCCAAAATTTGAAAAGCAAACAAATTAACAATAAATCTATCCGACAATAAAACAATGACTTAGTGTGCAGAGAGTGGGAACAAACTTGCCATGAGCAACAGGGTGGGAATTATGTTGGCAGGAAATATCAGAATTTAAAAAAAAAGAAATGACACAGGTACAACAGTTGAGGCAGCGGCAGCTTGGATAGAAAGTAGGTGACTTGTAACGCAGTGATAACCGAATCAGCATTTCAGGTCTCAGTTCTTTCCCTTTCTTCCCCTTTTCCCCCCTGCAGACCTCCCTGTGGCGTCTCTCATGTGCTGCATTTCCTCTTCGTGTCTTGCCACACAAGTTGCAGATAAATTCACTGGTTGTCTTCTATTTTCTATGGTCCATATCAAATTTTTTCTGCAAAATTGGCCAGAGTGTCTCGGATATACCCTTGTGGTTTTTGGTGACATGATTCTCGAGCCTTTTCATGCCTTTTTTGCCCCCATCGGCTGTCTGCCAGCTGCAGGATGGTGCTGAACACTGGATTTTGCCCACTTTCTTTCCCGGATAAAAGGAATTTCCTCCCTCTTCATCGTCTTCATCTTCCTCTTCCTCGACTTCCATTTCATCTTCATCCTGATTTTCATCTTTCTCTGCCTCTTGATCTTCATCCCCATATCGGCCATCCATCTTCACTTCTTCCACAGTCACCTCCTCTGTCTCTTCTTGCTCGTCGTCAGAATCCACAAGGTCTACCAGTAGGCAGCCTCCCCAAAAATCCTCTCTAGAAGTCTTTGATTGTTCCACGGTAATCAGGTATGGTTTTAGAATCTGCGGTAACAACAAATTAAGTTACATCACAAGAATTTTTTTTTCAATTCAATTCTTTACAACATAGGGGAATAGCTTTACATACCTCCATGTCCTTAAATAGGGGTCCGAGCAGCTGTTGAGGAAGAACCGGTTTGCTGAATGGCTTTCCGCTTTTTGGATGAGTGTTCTTTTGCAAAAGATCAGAAAGAAATTTAATGCGATCTTCTCTATAATGGGCAATGAGGTCACCATCCACTCCCAGCTTCTCTAACACCCCATCCAGTTCGAAGGAGTAGTGCAATCCAGCTACTCTGGTGGGAAACAGGATTTTTTTTTTCATTTTTATAAACGAGATCCTTCTTTTGCAACACAATCGACACGTTCAGTCTCATTTGCTTACATTGGACAGTGGCACCTCGGTGACGAAATCATCCCGTGCAGAGCAAACGCTTTGGAAGCGAGGTTGATTGCTTCATTGAGGTTGAATCCTACATTAAAACCTTGGTGGTGGCAATCTGGGAGGACGTAAACCACATCACCAGGTCTTTGAATGACCTGAAAAAAAAAAACAAAAAACAAGTTCAACATGATTGTCCCTCTTCTATAAATATAAGATGTCTGGATACGCTTACCGTTGTGACAGGGATGCCTTCTCTCAGCAGTGTTCTTGGGTCAACGAAAACATGCTTGTGTTGTAAGAACACTGCACGTGAACGGTCCTCTTTTGGCATTCCCAAATCTCTAATAAGATCATATAGGGCCACGCTGTACCTCGGGGCTACCACAAACCTGGAACAGGTATGAAGCTATTCAGTCACAGACAAGCCCAAATAATTTTAATTTCTGTTGGTTGCTTTTTTTTTTCTCCTTACCATACTTTGGCCTTTCCAGCTACATGCCTATTGACGGACTCGAAGGAGCAGTCCTCAATGTGCAAGCAGAACGTTGCCCCCTCCGATCCAACGTAAACTCCTGGGGTCGTTATCCCTAAATGGGGCCCTCCATGCAAATCTTCTAGGTTGGTCTTCATGTCTCTCATCGAACAAGTTGAAGATGTCCGTAGGTAGTCTTCACACACCATGCCTGGGGCATACAATATTTTTCTCTCCCTGTCTCTTAAAATAGGAAAAAGGGCGTTAAGGGCACTATCAACTCCCTCTGTTTCCAATATCTGCTCTCTAAAAAAAAAAAGGGAGAGAATGCTTCAAAAGTTATCGACAAATGCCAATTTCATTCTCAAAAGAAAATTAAAAAAAAAAGTGGGGTCACTTACAGTTCCGTGGTTGGAGATTCAAAAAAGTTGTGTTCTAGTATCTTTTCTTTAAACTGTTTCTTCAACTTGGAGTACTCCTTGGTCGTTTTACGTGTTTGGGAAATTCCTGTTTTGCTTAGGACGTTCCTCTCCCTCCACAGGTCTCCAATGGTCAGTACCTCAGGGCTTTTTTGTTTTATTTTTCACTTTTTGGCCCACCCCTACTATTATGAAATAATAGAATGGGTGGGCTCTCTAATCTTCAGTTTAAAACTGGTAAGGTTAAAAAGGGAACTCGTTTTTAAAGTTGTATTCTATATAATAGCACTTGACAACTCTTTGTGCAGTATGACAGCCCTGTCTATGAATTTAAGTTATAATTTGTTTTTTGTTCCACAATTGAATTTCAAGTTTAAAACTTTGGGAGAAAAAAGGGAACTTACTTTTTATGTTGTATGCTGTATGGTAGCACTTTGCAACTTTTTATACAGTAGGACTGCCTTATGAATTAATTTAGGTTGACCTGAAGAATAGGTTGGGTAATTTCGTACTGGTCATTTATCTGGCACGCATTGTCGCATATACAAAGAGGTTAGGTTAGGTTACCCTAGCAGCTGTGCTGAGGGCCAGCACGAGTGGGCTGACCTAGAACACATTAATTAACCCAGCGATGTAACCGTAGTTTTTTTGGGTCGTTAAAGTACATTTTCATAATGGCATTTTTGTGTTTTGCACGATTGTGCCAATATGAGCATGTTATTTTTCTTATGTTTTTGAACGTCGTCCGATACTTTGCTAAGTTTTGTGTTATTTTCTTATGTTCCAGTCTCAATTGTCTTCGGTGGAGCCTGAGACCTCAGCCCTAAATCCGGCAGCCGCGTCTCAGCCTGACACTTCTGGTGACGAGAGCATCGTGGACGCGGCCAGTTTGGCCCTGTCGAACCCTGCTAGTCAGGACGAGGACGAGTGCACATTTTCGGTACGTCAATGTAGCTGGAAGTGTCTTTACCCATGATTTTCGTTCATATTGAATGCATAATCAATTTGAACCTATGCATCCAATGTGATATTTTTCATGTGTTTTGCTAATAATTGGCTTTTTTTTTTACTGAAATTGCAGAATTCTGATGACGGAGAAATAGTCCACGAGGGCTCGGTGGAAGAAGAGGAGGAGTCGGAAGCAGGCGGCAGTGAAATTTCTGAGGGATCTGAGGGGTCGCAGGATTCAGATGAAATCACGCGCGTGGTTCAGTCATTGGCGGCTGGCGTCGCTGCAAATGTGCCGGTAAATTTCTATCAGTTTGGCAGTGAATTATCATTTTGGTGTCTTGTGGTCAAATTTACTCTAAATCCACCTTTTGTTCTACAGGGACCACAAACGACGAGAGCAGCAACGACTCCTGTCGGACCTGCTGCTGTTAGTTCGCCCTTGACTACGCCTTCGGCTGGGGCTCCAACTACGCCAGTGGCGTCTAGCAAGGGCAAAAAGAAGTCAGCGCCTGGCCCGGTCCGCTTAGAGCCCCAACTTACTTCTCCTCCTGTGTGCGAGAAACCGCCAAAGGTACTTGTCAAAATCTTATCCCTGCATTTTGAGCGTAAATGACTGGTTTTCGTATGTTTGTTTACTTACCATTTTGCTTGTTTTCATTTAGAAATCCGCGGAGACCCCGAAGGAATCGAAGAGCATCTCTAAGGACAGGCGCAGCTCGAAGGACAGGCGCAGCTCGAAGGAGACGCGCAGCACAGATGCTGAGGCTAAAGTGGTCGTAACTCCGGTGGCAACTCCATCAACATCAAAGCAGAGCCCTGTAAGTTATAAATGAAATTACAGCCAAACTGTTACGTTTGTGCCAATCTGGCAGTTTTGGATTACAATAGAAATATGCCATAATGACCAATATTTTTTCTTTTTGTTTAGCCGTCGGGGACGAAGCCTCCTCACAAGAAGGCGAAGCTAGAAAAACGGCCAGCCGCTGCGGACGACGACGACGATGACGAAGATGACGGCCACCATATTAAGCCGAAGGTGGCCGCCGGGCTAAAAAACATTTGGCCTAGTGACATCAAAGAGCTTTCGGCAAAACGCTTGGTAAGTCGATATCTGTGCATTTTCGTGTAATATGTTCATAAACGTAATTGTGTTCAATTTGGCTGATTCCATGTTATTTTGCTTTCCTTTTAGATGTCAACTGCTGAAAGGAAACAGCGACATGGCGTCAAAAACACAACACGGTGCCCATTCTGCCTCACCATCTTCACCATGAGATCGGAGTGCTATGCTCACATTGAAAAAAAGCACCCCGAGACGCTGCAAGATGAGGGGGTGTTTGTTGTGGCCAGGCGGCTGTATTACCAGCGACGAGAGGGTGTGCGTGTAGTGCCAAAAAGGCGTTACGTCATGCACCTCAGCCACCTGCCCCACCTGTCTGAGACCAGCCGGAAGGTGGTGGCAGTCATCAAGAACATAATCACGGACTGCATGGTGCTGGTGGGTGACGACAGCCAAGAACCACTTAGCCTACATATGGAATACAAACGGAATCTGAAGGACATGAAGTGAGTATAAAACTGACAATAACGGTGTTTTTCAAAAAGCGTTCATTCTGGTCATAAACTAACGAAAATGAACTTTGCTGTTTCAGGAAATTCTATGGTGACTCCGCTCCTGACGCCCCGTGATATCATTCGCTCATTTTGAGCCACAACCTAGTCCTTGAGCAATGTTTCCAAACCGTTCAAGTCGAACGGTAGTGAGAGAAACCAACTTGTTTTGTTTAATTTTATTTTTTGAGCGTTTCGAAGAATTTTATTTTATTTGCCCTGTTTTCAATAAATATTGAACTCTTTGAACTAATAAAGTGTTTCATTTTCCCTCATGTCATTTCCGGTCATTTTCCACGTCCTTCAGACGAATGCCTTGAGTTTATGGTCATTTTGGCCGAATGCTGGCGGACACTTTTCAGTCATTTTCCACGTCCTTCAGACGAATGCCTTGAGTTTATGGTCATTTTGGCTGAATGCTGGCGGACACTTTTCAGTCATTTTCCACGTCCTTCAGACGAATGGCTTGAGTATATGGTCATTTTGGCCGACTGCTGGCAGACACTTATCGGTCATTTTCACGTCCTTGCGCCGCATTGCAAGCATATTATAAAAGCCATTTTGGCGGTTTATTTTTGGCCATTTCAGGCATTTGCGAGGTTTCAGTCATCTTGGCATATTCAGGCAAAATGAACGATTTTCACCTAAGAGCGCGATAAGAGCCTAAGGAAACCTTTGCTCGCCGAGCGAAGCGAGGCGGCTCCGACAGTATTTTGACCTTTTTTTTTTCCTTCAAAAATATGGTCATTTTGGTGCGTTTCGGAGGGCATATTAGCTTGGGGGTGGGGACCACGACATGGGGGAGGGAGGCGGTGACGGACGTGACCTCGGTGGCAGGATGGAATGACCTTTTAGGGTTAGGTTAGGTTAGGTTAGGTTTCCTTGGTCACCCTTAGTCACCCGATATTTTGTAAAATTCGTATCTGCGTTAATTTTAACGCTAGAAAGCTCGTTTTTTTTTAATTGTTCAGAATTTTACGAGGAATTCAAAAAAAAAATAGTTTGATATTATGTTTGTAGTGCTTTAGGAACTAGCGCAAAATTTAAGTTTAAAATTGCTGGAACTTTGCAAAAAAGAGAGTAAGTGGGCTGTTTATTTGATATTGTGTAGAAATCAGCATGGCGGATCTTTTTTTGCATCCTTGTTAGGGGTCTTAGACGTACGGTTGCGGAGATATCTGCGCTCAAAGACTCCAGTGTCAGTTTTCAGTGGCTTAGGATGACGCGATTTAGATCTTTTCTGCAGAAGGGTGTGCTGGGCGAAGGCAAGTATGCGCTGATGTCGAAAATCACGCTCTGATTGACCTTCAGCACATTTCTATGCAGTTAAGGGTGTTTCTCACGGCAAAGCTGAAGATGGGTGCAAGTTTGCACCCAGGGGCCCAGCCAGGTGCGGGACTGGTCATGAGGGGTACTCGTTCGGGGCACCTCGGGGCTACGGACATACGACTGCGGCCAGGACGAAGGCCAGGAGCAGAGCGACATGGGCGTGGTCCCAGGCTGGCAGGTGACTAGCGCCCCGTCACACGCTCAGCGCGGCAGGCAGGTGATTAGCATACTGGTGTTTGGACCAATTGGTAGAAGTAAATAATATGAAACAGATTGTACAATATCACATATCATTGCAATTGCCCTTTGAAAAAAATCATTATTTTCAAAAAAAAATTACAATTTCCCTGGTGATAAGTGCAGTCAGTCTCTCTGTTGTGTTCAATAAAACTCCATGTTTGGGGCAGCACGCCTATTGGACACTGTACATCCGTCGGGCTCGGCGGTCGGCAAGCAAGTGAGGCCGAGTCCCGGGTGTGGAACCGTTTGGCACCAGGACCACAGCAGAGTGTCTCTAAACACCCCGTCCGGTGCGCCCAGACCCCCACGGTTGCCGAGCCTTCGGACACGGCTGCCAAGGCCAGGCCGGACATGGCCGTGGCATTGCACCCGGATGGCACTCGGTGACACAGCTACAGCCGCCTGGCCGACGACGGCTACCGGGGGCAACATCGGCAAGGAAGCCGCGTTACAGCATTGGAGACTAGCGCAGACCGAATGTGATCAAAATTGCCTCAATATTCATCATAGTTCTTGTCGTTGCAGTCGTGTACTAAATCTGCGCGTTCGAAATCTCCCCGCCGCTGGGAAGCTCTCTGATTGGCTGTCGCTCTAAATGCTACCAACGTGATAAGGCCCGTGCGCGGCATATGGTCGTCCTGTTCTTTGCTATCAGAACACAAATTTGAAAAAGCGCTGCTTTCCTCAGGTCAGTACTGTTTAGTACAAGATAAATTAGCGAACGCTGTGGCCACTGGTTTCGTTCTACCGGAAAAGTTAAGTGACTCGTTTCAATGGAGGTGCTTGTCACGTTGGTAGCACTCCTGCGGACAGCGGTGGCGCCATCTCTGGACGTCTGAGTCAACTACTACTATGGACGTCACCGTGGCCCCGCGAGTAAATGAAGTGCTGTTGATTATTAGTAAAGTGTTGGTAATGATAATAACATTATTTGTTCCGGCTGCGGGAGGCTTTATCCACTCGCTTTTTTAGTTGTTGGAACGCAGAATTGCCTGAAACGTACAGTGCCGCATTTAATGGGCAAGACTGTGGTAGAGAGGTTAGGGTCTGCCTACTATATTTAAAGCAAATTGAGAAGAACTGCCTAGAATTGACCACGGAACTGTGCCATACATTTTTTTTAGGAAGAGTCTGTATGTTCTAGTCCAGAGGAACACACAACCAGAAGTTTGGATAGATGCATACACAAGGTTGCAGTGTCGTTCTCTGCATACAGGTAACAACTCCTATGTAAATCTCCTTTATCTGTCTGGTGATGTTTGTTTCAGGTGCCATCAGGAGAACGAGATGATTTGTTTGTTTTGGAACGTCTCAAAATCTCCCACCCTGAAGAAAATTTCTGCAGGTAGACTAAACGTACAACGGGAGTCCATACTGAGGTTCCTCAAGACCATTGCCATCATCGCCTGGAACTCAAAGGTGACGCAAAGTGCTAACTGCAGCATTACCCTGAATGGACCACATTTTCGATGTCAGCCTGGGCAAGACCAATATAGATTGATAGTTTACTTCCTTCCGCTTGGCACTTGTAAATCTGAATAGTGAGTGTCAATGAGATTGGAGTGGACATCAGTCGTGTAATCATCACCCTCACTGTGTTTTAACATTATCAAGTCTGTTTACGTACAACATGAGCAGGTTATTGAAGTGGTTTTGATAGGGCAAGGTGTTTGCAAATTGTGTGATAGTCCCATGCCCTGAAACTACAGTTGTGAATGCTGTGAAAGTTGGAATAAATAGGGAAATTAATTTAATTTTAATTTTTTTTTAAATTCTTTTCGCTGGGTCAGGTAAGGGTGGTTTGGGTTACGTTAGCTTAGGTAACGAAACATTACTAAGCCATAAAAAAAAAATGAGAGAAAAATAAATTAAAGTAAAATTGATTTCCTGATATTTTCCAACTTTTACTCCGATTTTGATTTAAAATGCAGCTGTGAATGCAGTTGGTGTTGCAGTACTGAATGTAATCTGAATTTTCTCCACTTCACGAAAAGGATTTGGATAGTAAAAGCATTGTGTGAATAAAAATGATTCGCAGTAACAGAGTATGGCCTGAATTTCCTATTTCCCACATATTGTTTGTGGTGTCTCTACAGGAAATCATGACTTTAGCTATCCCGGTTGTGTATGTGTAGAATGTTTCATTTTGGAAAATATTCAGTCCTTTTTGAGGTTCGGAGAATTTAAAGGGTAGGAACCTCAAAGAATAGAAATAATTTTTTCTCACTGTTCTAGCCTAGTGCATCTTAAAGAGGACTTTTTTCTGAGCTAGGAGACATCTCACTTTGCATTTTTAACTCCTGGTCTCTGGGAGACACTCTGATCTACGCGTTGAAGCATTGGTCTACGCTGGCTTCACACATATTTGAATTCAGAAGTCCCAAATTTTCTCTTATCGTTTTCAAATTTATGGGACATGGAGAGAACCTCCATGCGGTCGTTTTAAGCTATCATTTTTAAAATTCAGTTCAGAAATGGCTGAGCTGGACCTGCAGTTGTTTCTCCCATTGACTTAACTGGAACGAACGCTTCAGATATAAATTGTGGACCTTGAAGAATAGAAATAATTTTTTCACACTGTTCTAGCCTAGTGCACCTTAAAGAGGACTTTTTTTTGAGCTAGGAGACATCTCACTTTGCATTTTTAACTCCTGGTCTCTGGGAGACACTCTGATCTACGCGTTGAAGCATTGGTCTACGCTGGCTTCACACATATTTGAATTCAGAAGTCCCAAATTTTCTCTTATCGTTTTCAAATTTATGGGGCATGGAGAGAACCTCCATGCGGTCGTTTTAAGCTATCATTTTTAAAATTCGGTTCAGAAATGGCTGAGCTGGACCTGCAGTTGTTTCTCCCATTGACTTAACTGGAACGAACGCTTCAGATATAAATTGTGGACCTCGAAGAATAGAAATAATTTTTTCACACTGTTCTAGCCTAGTGCATCTTAAAGAGGACTTTTTTCTGAGCTAGGAGACATCTCACTTTGCATTTTTAAGTCTAGGTGTTAGGTTGATTTTTAATATTAATGTTTCACATCCAATCCAACTTGCATGGGAAAGGACTTCATTTCTTGCTACGATAGTTCTTTAAATTGTCTCACCATACCCAAACTACACTTTATATTGAACTTCACATCAAATTGAACCGGGGTAACAGTCTGTCATATCTCTGAGATCAATTTTTTATCGTAAAAGGACATATCTTTTGGGGCGACTTAACCTGTCTCTGTGTTGCAGACCTATAGAACACAGACACACTGGAAGGAGAAAAAGAGGGGAGGAGCACTCGAACGACGGAATAAAATTTTAATTTAAATACGTCTGTCCCATTTTCCTACCGGTGGTAAAAAAAAATAGACACAGGCGAGAGAGAATAGATGAAATCGCCGTTTTATGGCTTCTGCTGTCGTATGAAAACAAAAAACGACGCAGAGGGGCGGGGCTTGCCAGGTCACGCGAGAGAAGCAGCCAATGGGGCACCAGACAAAACGCGGGAACGCACAATAGTCTGTAGACGACGTGACACCCTTATTTCATGATTTTCACCTCCAACACGGGCTTAATGACTTCATTCACAGTCTGGCGCTGGTAGCAGGGACTCTACCGGACTCATCGATCCCTCTCTCGACCCTGGCCGAGTCGCAATAACGTAGAAATCGCGAGTTGCAATTCTGCCTGAAACTCGGTCGCAAGGTCGGGGTACCCTCCTCCTATCCTCCCCGGCTTACAGACCGAAAACGGGAATCAGCCTACACATGGCACTTTCGGCCCTAGCTCGGGAACGGCTCACCCGATGGAGCTGAAACTCTAGGGAAGGGTTGAGGTAGTTCATTTGATCACGCACAGCAAATTTTAGCCGAATCGAAGTGATAGGGGCGGCACCAAACGGTTTTGAAATATGGGGGGCCGGTCCCTAAGAAACAAGCACGACTTTTAAAAACTCGCCCTGTTAAAATGGCAGCCACCAGGTGCCACTTTCTTTGGGCGTTAAGTGCAGTTTGGCTACCTCCAGAATATGGTATGGGTTTAAAATTTTGTACTTGAAATTTTAGGGACGGTCCCCGAACTTTTCTGATGCTATAACTCTGCCAATTTTTCGCCGATTTCGTTCAGGAAGAGCGGGATCGGATTCTAGGTGAGTCCCCTATCAAACTAGAAGAAGTTAAAAAAAATCATTATTTTCAAAAAAAAATTACAATTTCCCTGGTGATAAGTGCAGTCAGTCTCTCTGTTGTGTTCAATAAAACTCCATGTTTGGGGCAGCACGCCTATTGGACACTGTACATCCGTCGGGCTCGGCGGTCGGCAAGCAAGTGAGGCCGAGTCCCGGGTGTGGAACCGTTTGGCACCAGGACCACAGCAGAGTGTCTCTAAACACCCCGTCCGGTGCGCCCAGACCCCCACGGTTGCCGAGCCTTCGGACACGGCTGCCAAGGCCAGGCCGGACATGGCCCTGGCATTGCACCCGGATGGCACTCGGTGACACAGCTACAGCCGCCTGGCCGACGACGGCTACCGGGGGCAACATCGGCAAGGAAGCCGCGTTACAGCATTGGAGACTAGCGCAGACCGAATGTGATCAAAATTGCCTCAATATTCATCATAGTTCTTGTCGTTGCAGTCGTGTACTAAATCTGCGCGTTCGAAATCTCCCCGCCGCTGGGAAGCTCTCTGATTGGCTGTCGCTCTAAATGCTACCAACGTGATAAGGCCCGTGCGCGGCATATGGTCGTCCTGTTCTTTGCTATCAGAACACAAATTTGAAAAAGCGCTGCTTTCCTCAGGTCAGTACTGTTTAGTACAAGATAAATTAGCGAACGCTGTGGCCACTGGTTTCGTTCTACCGGAAAAGTTAAGTGACTCGTTTCAATGGAGGTGCTTGTCACGTTGGTAGCACTCCTGCGGACAGCGGTGGCGCCATCTCTGGACGTCTGAGTCAACTACTACTATGGACGTCACCGTGGCCCCGCGAGTAAATGAAGTGCTGTTGATTATTAGTAAAGTGTTGGTAATGATAATAACATTATTTGTTCCGGCTGCGGGAGGCTTTATCCACTCGCTTTTTTAGTTGTTGGAACGCAGAATTGCCTGAAACGTACAGTGCCGCATTTAATGGGCAAGACTGTGGTAGAGAGGTTAGGGTCTGCCTACTATATTTAAAGCAAATTGAGAAGAACTGCCTAGAATTGACCACGGAACTGTGCCATACATTTTTTTTAGGAAGAGTCTGTATGTTCTAGTCCAGAGGAACACACAACCAGAAGTTTGGATAGATGCATACACAAGGTTGCAGTGTCGTTCTCTGCATACAGGTAACAACTCCTATGTAAATCTCCTTTATCTGTTTGGTGATGTTTGTTTCAGGTGCCATCAGGAGGACGAGATGATTTGTTTGTTTTGGAACGTCTCAAAATCTCCCACCGTGAAGAAAATTTCTGCAGGTGGACTAAACGTAAAACGGAGCCCTACCTACTTCTGGGTACAATGTCGCTTCCATCTGAGAAACCAGCACAGTGATTGGTATGTCGGGCACTTGTTCAGAGTTCTTTTTTCAGTGGTCAACTCCTTCACCAGTTTAAGAGGCTCCAAGTTTGGAAAATAATTCAGCAGAGCTTAAGTTGCGGGCTTTGAACAGAGGCTGTCCTTTCTATTTCATTTGATCGGAAGTAGTTTATCAGGAGTCTCAGAGTGCTTCGTAGTAACCTTTGGCTTTGGGCTGTCTCTTGTGAACTCGTTGCTGGCTTGATCATAGTGGATTGCTAATTCGCATTTTCGTTTCTTTGTTTATTTGGGAAGCTGTCCTGTGTGAACCAGCGGCCTGCCAGAGGCTAAGTTTGTTTACCTCTTAGTGGAGGTTGGGAGGCCCATGTCTGCCTATTTTGCCAGAGGAATGGTGACGAGAAGTCTGGCTGGAAACTGATAGCAAGGTACTTTTTGTCAACCTTAGTGTGTGCAGACACTATTCAGTGATATTCCTGTGTGGGGCTTTGTTA
The DNA here is from genome assembly GCA_026979955.1 of Megalurothrips usitatus. Lineage (NCBI taxonomy): Eukaryota > Metazoa > Arthropoda > Insecta > Thysanoptera > Thripidae > Megalurothrips > Megalurothrips usitatus. The sequence continues at coordinate 11,290,053 of CM049604.1, forward strand.
CTTTACTATCTGTGGTCTTTTATGAACTGATGTTACCCGCAGCTCTCACTTGCCCCATGTAAAGGTGTGTCTGTCGATTTGATCCGCCAAATTGGAGCAGATTTTGATGGCAGCTGTATGCAAAGGTGGAGGGACAACTTGGTGACTATTTCAAGGCATCATCTGTGGATTCTGAATGACTACTGTGAGTCCTGGTCAGGTTTACGTTTGTGTACAGCGTACGGTAAGTTAAGTGTTTATCTTGACACCTTGTCTACATACTGTGGCAGGTTATAGGTTCCATCCACTGCTGTACACATTTTTGATTTGCTTACATGAGCCAGCGGCAAACTCAGAAGCCAATATCAAAAGCTGATCTTTGTTCAGTTGTTTTAGAATTATTGCCTGCAGAGTTCAATTTTTTAGTTAAAAAGAAGTTAAATTTTCATTTCATTTTTATTCACCGCCATGGAGGCATCGGTTTCTTCTTATGGGGCTTCTGAAGGGTTGTTGAGGGCGTCTTGTTTTTTTGACCTAAAAATAGCAAACATTACAATTGTAGCGAATAAACTCGCTTTCTCATGCGCGCTCCGCGCGCATTCGAAAGCTCGTTTAGAGGGCCTTCGGCCCTCTTGAGTGGCGTGAGGGGACCTCTCGCTGCGCTCGAGGTCCCCTCACGCCACGTGGGCCCTTCGGGCCCACCATTTTCTTGGCGCCCTGCGGGCGCTCCATTTTTAATGCCAAAAACCGCAAGTAGCTAGGCCACTTTGTTGGAAAGCTGAATGTCTGCTCTCGAGGACCGGGTGCGGGGTCTCGAGACCGGTAGGCGTAGTGCCCATGATTTACATTGCCAGCCTCCGCAAAGGGCAACGCCGAAAACCGCATGTCGCTAGGTATATCCGTTCGCAAGATGGAAGTTTGCGCTCGAGGACGGGGTGCGTGGTCTCGAGAGCGCCAGTCGCAGAGGCCATATTTTACATTGCCGGCCCCCGCAAAGCGTAATGTCGAAAACCGCATGTCTCTAGGCCTCTCTGCTCAAAAGATGGAAGATTGCGCTCGAGGACGGGGTCACGCCGTGCCTCGAGACCGGTGTCGCTAACACTTGTTGGCCACCCGCACCCTTATCATTGGCGAATACCGCAAACCGAAAGTCTCTATGTCGCTTGGTTACTGAGATATTGCGCCTTTATGTAGTTCAGCTCTCGAGAACGGGGTGCGGGGTCTCGAGACCGGTCGACGTAGTGGTCATGTTTTATATTAGCGGCCTCCGCAAAGGGCAATGCCGAAAACCGCATGTCGCTAGGCCACTGCGTTCGAAAGATGGAAGTTGGCTCTCGAGGACGGGGTGCGTGGTCTCGAGACCGGTGTCATTTGCACCTGTTCAAACCCGGCACCCTTGCCTCCGGCTAATGCCGCAAACCGCAAGTCTCTAGGTGGCTTGGTTGCCGAGATATTCGGCCGCTCAGGTCGCCAGGCGTCGCCGTTTAGCAGTGTAGCTCTCGAGGACGGCGTCGGGGGTCTCGAGACCGGCGTCATTGGCACTTGAAGATGAGCCCCACCCGTTGCACTTGCCAGCGCCGCAAACCGCAAGGCTCTAGGTGGCTCGGTTCTCGAGATATTTAATTTTTTTGCTGGGACCTTGTCCCTACGCCGCCACTGCTTAAGGGCATTTTTTTAAATTGTAAAACGAAAAGGAGGTTTTTTTTGGCATGAAGACGAGTTTTGCGGGGGTAGAAAATTTTTCTGCCCTCCCAATTATTTTTGCGAGGATCCCAAAGAATTTGACCGCATGTCGCTAGGAAAATTGGTTGCCGAGATATCGCATGTCAGTGAGTGAGTCAGTGAGCAATACGGGTGTAGAGTTTATAGAATAGATATTTCTTGCCCTCAAAGGTAGGTTAGATAGGTGCTGTGTGACTGTGTGTTTACCTCTGATTGGTTGATTGCTTTGTAAAATTACTTCTAGCTCTCGGTTGTGATTTAGGCGCCTCAAGATTGAAGCTTCTCTTTCTTCAATTGACTTGATCTCATCCTGGCAAGTGAAAAGTGAAAGGATTAAGAGCACGTTGTGTTTTAATGTGTGTTTCAGGATGCATCAGTTGCTTGATCATTGCTTCGAACAGTGGTTCTCACCAATAAGAATTTCCGTCTGCTTATCACCATAGACATTGATACCCTTCTGGGCTCGCTTCCATCGTCTTCTTGAGGCAGTTGAAGAAGCATTTCCTCCAGGACCAGCAGCAGATCGGTGCAGGCCAACCTTCTCTGTTCCAGAGCATTGCCTCTCTCGATTGCCCATTGGATTTCACGCTAGGTAAGTAATTGGTTGGTATGTTTATGATTCACACCTTATCTAGTATAAAGTATATCTAGTTATACCTTGACAACTGTAAGGCAATGGGAATGTCTCTGTCGGCAATGCTCCATGTAGTCCATGTGGCAGTTCAATGAACTCCAACCAACAATGAGGAGCAATGAAATTCTGTTTCTGTAGTAACTCACAAATCTGACAATGATGATGCTGTCACATCAGTCTTAGTCATGTTCAGCTGAAATCTTTCACTGTGTTCTGTAAAAGATCTCTATTAATGTCTGCATTCTCCTGTCTTTATGTTTAGGACAAACTTATTTCAGGAGTGTTATTCTGCAAGGCCACTGCGTGCTCATCTTTTTTGTGGTTGTGGGACATCCATTTGCACATTTCCGAAGTGCTGATATGAGCCAATGGCGAACCCAGAAGCCAATATCAGGTAATTTCTGTCAAATCTTGTGTGCAGAGTTCCTTATAGCATAGCAGAAATGTCTATCTTATTTTTTATCAATTTTTAGTGCCATTTTAAAATTTTTGTTTGCAATATCCACTGTAGTGGTTTGGGCATATCTTAGAATGGCTATATTTAGCCAACAGCGTACCCAGAAAGAAGCTGATGGCTGATCTGATCATTTCTGTCAGATTTAGTGACTGTAGAGTTCAATTTAAGTTCGGAAAGGTGTAATTTTTTAATTTGATTTCATTTTAGTGGTTCTTTCTGCACAGGCAAAGCAGGTCTCTGTGGCCTGAGATATTCTGGAGTTCCAGGTATGTGTGTTACAGCAGCAGCTGCAGCAGCCAGCAAGCTTTCTCCCCCAGCTATAGGCCGAGCCCAGGCCAGGACTTGAGGCCCAGCCAGCAGCCACTCCAGTGGTGTTCTCTACTATTCAGATCTGAGCTCAACTCTATTCCATCTGGCTTGTCTGTGTGATTAAACTAAGCAGGTCATTTGAGAATGGTGTAGAGTCTTTGATCTTGTTCGTCGCGAACAGCAAGAGGTATGACCTCAAAATACTTAGGTGAGGTTTGTTGACCAACTTTTGTCTGAGATGTGCGACACTGAGGGAAGTCTGAGGAGAAACTTCAACTTCCTGGGAAACGTTTATTGGGTAACTCTGGGTGGTATCAGCCGCTTACGTGAAAGGTTACTATTTGTTGTACTGAGTTATCTAACAAGTAGCGTCTGTAAGGATTATGCTGACCTTATTGCGGTATAATTAATTTGTGTCGTTGCATGTGGTTTTGCAAGTGCCAGAGCTACTTTTAAAAAGAAGATTTGTTTATTATTATGTTTATTATTATTGGAGTATTTGGGGACCCAGATTGTGTCTCATCTAACTCCCCATATTTTTCCTAGTATCAGTGGGTCACAAAGGACAGTTCTAAACAGTTATTTTCTTCAATATCAATTTTTTTTTATTTTTTCATTTTCTGAAAATTTCATATTTACAACATATCATGATAAATAGTAGAAATAATCCCAGTGAGTTAAAATTTTGTGCGGTGAACCTTTGCTATGTACTCTACCAAGTTCCAAAAGGGTAAACCATTACGAGGAATCTTTGACATTTTTGTATAGAGTCTACCATTCTGCTGTCTTATGTGGCAAGTTGCATTCTGTGGAAGATTTTCTCAGGAGTATTTGGGGACCCAGATTGTGTCTCATCCAACTCCTCGTATTTTTCCTAGTATCTGTGGGTCACAAAGGACAGTTCTAAGCAGTTATTTTCTTCAATATCAATTTATTTATTTTTTACAGAAAAGCTATTTGTCTCCATAGTAGGGGTGCGGGGGGAGGGTACAGGCTAGATCTAAGGTCGCCAATAGGGCGGCCACTGGGGCTTAATCTCTCTGTCGCTTTCCTGCTTTCTGCCTGCTACGCCTAGCCTCCCTGTCGTCCTACTCTGCATGCTTGCCCGCCGGCCGCTCCTATGCCTGTGCTCTCCTCCAGGCAGGCAGCGTCCACGGCGTGCATCCTGGAAGCTGCTATCGGCTCCTGCTGGCTGAGCGGGACCCCGATGGCAGCTACCAAATGCCTGACACACCTCTCAAGGGGTGTTAGTTAAGCTGGCTATTACAACTTCTCCACCTCGCTTTTCGCTAATGCCTGCCCTTCTCTCTCTCGCATGAGCATGAAGCACAAGCACGGCCACATCGCCCCGGCGGCAGCCTAGGAAGGATCTCACGGGCGCAGACAGGCCGCTCGCACTGAGCGGGGGTGGCGCAGGCAACCCGCCGGCGCCTCTAGGGTCCGGGCCCTCCCCATCCGGGGGAGGCTTCTCCTAGTGCTACAGGGCGGCTACACCGGCTACGCTCTGCGCAACGCTCGCTGCTGCAACGGGTCTGCGCCGGCTGGCGCCTCTAGGGCTGGGTTTGTCCCCAATGGGGGAAGGCCCCACTCACCTAGTGCTACAGGGCGGCTACACCGGCCACACGCTGCGCGACGCTCGCTGCTCCAACAGGTCTGCGCCGGCTGACGCCTCTAGGGCTAGAGGCCCCAATCGGGGGAGGCTCCACCTAGTGCTACAGGGCGGCTGCACCGACTCCACTCTGCGCCACGCTCGCTCCTCCAGCGGGTCTGCACCGGCCGTCGCTAGGGTCTCTTCGTCCCCATTCGGGGGAGGCTTCTCCTACCGCCACGGGGCGGCGGCACCGACCCACTGAGCGCCACGCTCGCTGCTGCAACGGCTCTGCGCCGCTTGGCGCCTCTAGGTCTGGGTTCGTCCCCAATCAGGGGAGGCTCCACCTACTTCTACAGGGCGGCTACACCGGCTACACTCTGTGCAACGCTCGCTGCCACAGCGGGTCTGCGCCGCGGCTGGCGCCTCCAGGGCTGGGTTCGTTCGTCCCCAATGGGGGAAGGCCCCACCTACCTACTGCTACATAGGGCGGCTACACCGGCCACACTCTGCGCCACGCTCGCTGCTGCAACGGGCCTGCACCGGCTGGCGCCTCTTTCTCTCTCGCTCGCTCTCTCGCTCTTCCTCGCACTAGCTCTCGCTCCTCGCCTAGCACTTCTGCATGCAATCACTGCAACTGCTTATGCCGCCGCACACGCTTCAACCGGCCATAGCACCCCGTCCAATCGCAGACGGGGTGTGCCCCCCGAGTGCCTCTTGGGAACCGGGGGGTGGTCCCTGTGAATAACCGCCCCAGCCAGAAATTTTTCCATCGACTTCGAATCGACGGCCTGAAATCCTGTCGAATCGACGGATATCTGTCACAATTATCGACGAAATTTTGACTATCGACGTCGGAACGAAGTCAAAACGACGTCGATCGTCGAAATTTCGTCGATAATTGTGACAGATATCCGTCGATTCGACAGGATTGCAGGCCGTCGATTCGAAGTCGATGGAAAATTTTCTGGCTGGGACCCATTCTCTCTTCTAGTGCCTGGGGGTGGGTCGCGTGCCGGCGCTTAAACCGGATCACGGCTGCCACAATGTCACGCCCTACCGCCATGCCACTGCGCTTCTTAGTGAAAGCCGCATGAGTCGGGACCCCAGTCTGATTGATTGATTGATTGATTGAAAAGCTATTTGTCTCCATAGTACTGTTAATCTGCACCTAAGGGAACATAGATACAATTTCAAGCATTGTTGCTTTGATTGTACTCTCCAAAGCCGCATGTTCTTCTTTGCTCAGTTTGCCTTTGATGCTGAAGAGGCCATGTGCAGGCTTTGTGTGAGGCATCCATTTGATGGCCGAGTAACCAGCTGTCGTCTGCAGTGGCAGAAAATCTTCATAAAGTGTGGGTATTGCTGCTCCCCGTAAGTACAAAACTTTAAACCTATGAAAATCTTCTCTGGCTTGATTTTTGAACATTTCGATATATGCATCCTTATCTTCCTCACCAGCATTGGCAGCAAGGGGCAATATATTCCTGCAAAAATAAGATACCAGATTAGTTTTCTCTCATAAATACTTTTTTTATTTGGTATGCAGACAGAAACAGATACACCCTTGTACTGGGACTAGAGTGGACAGACCTTTTTGTGAAATACTGGCATGCTGGTACCGGCTGGTAGCCAAGGCTCTTCAGACCATCCAGAACTTTAGAGATTCTGTGAATCTCTGACAAAAAAGCAGTGCCATTAACAGCACCCTCATATTCGAAGAGGTCTTTGGCTATTTCAAGAGCATGATTGTTTGCCATGTGCGCCTTGATGTTTTTACATGTCTTCTCATCCAGATTAATCCCACAAAAGGTGCAGAATCTGAATGATGGCAACTCTTTGCCCCTTTTCAAGGGTGCTGCAGGGGCCAGAGACTGCTTCTCCTGAGGTGGGGAATGAGAACAGCAATCCTAAAAATCATGAAAAAAATTCAATTATCAATAAATTAACAACCATTATGCTTGTTTAGGAAATTACTTTCACAAAAATGAGGTCTCACTTTGTTCCACAGTGAGGCACTGTCATGTGAGAAAGGAAATTCAGAAGCGCCTCTTATTCCATAGTTCCACAAGATTTCAGTTCCTCCATCCAGTGGTCTGATTGTTGTCACAAAGTACAGATACTTGTTGTCCATCTTGGTGGACAAACTTTTCTTTGGGATGACAGTAGCCTCTGACGTCTTTGCCCAATTACTAAGGCTTATGGGCCCACCCAAGTATAAATTGGTGCCAATCGGGGACCGGAGGTACCTGTGGGAGGTTGGACATTCATCTTTTTGAGGAGCTACAGCTAGCCATCCGAGTGCAACGCAGTTTCCAGCAGTCAGTGACCTAAAAAAAAAACTTTAATATTTCTTTTCAAATGACAAGAATATAATATTTAAGAAAAAAATATAGACAGCTACAGTGTTTTGATGATGCTGTTGACTTCCAGGCCATGACCTTTCACTTCATCATAGGAACAAGCAAACATTTCTGCAGCTATTGACCACATTGTCCGAAGTTTGTTTTTCAGGCGCTTGAACTCATCACTATCCATCTCTTCTCCCCAGTTGGATGGCTTCTCCGAGCACATCCGCTTTGGGAGTCCCAGCCATTCATGAGCAAGAGAAAATTCGTAGTGCCACAGTTCGTCTAGCTGAGATGCTGACATCTTGTAGCCACCAGGCTCTGAGTTTTTGTCAGCCTAAACAAAAAAAAATGTATTTGTATTTAATTCTTTCTTTATCATCATTACAAGTAACCCTTACAAATCTTAAGTCTAACCTGTCCAGAAAACTGTTCAAGAGCCTGTGATTTCCTTTTCAGTCCTTGCTTTGCAGCCATTCTTTATACCAACCGCCTGATCTGGCTAATACCCAATATCCCAATGCCCAAAACACAGATTGAAAACACACAAATTACAAGCTCTCATAAAAGAGATTAGGGGTGGAGGTCGTGGAGGTGTGATAAGGGGGATATCACTTCTTTGTCTTCCTCTTTACTCGTGTGGTTGGGATATAGTCAGGCTAGAGCTTCCTAGACCCGGATATAGCCAAAAGAAAAATAAAAGAAGCAGCAGGGATCCATAACAAACCCTCAACCCTCAAAGGGAGGTATCAAACTGCATTAATATACCACTGTTTCTTGGATACAGTGAATACACCTGGCCGTTAGGTCAGACGTGTTTGTGGGTGGGTGTTTCGAAACACCCCAGCAAATATGACCTGAACGTCTGTGACCCATACCTCCCCTCACAATGACTTAGTTAAGCTTTAAAACTTCTCTTCTTTATTTCGCCCCACCTGCAGGTGGCTGTGATGTGTGTGGCTGCTGGTTGGGGTGCTACCGACAAGCGTCAGGGGTTGACGGCGGCCTCGCGTCCCCCACCCCTTCCCGGTCTCTGCCATTCGCGTCCGCGGCCTGGAGGCGAACTTGCACCAAGATCGGGCTTGGCAGTGCTTGCTAACCGCATGGGGAACCTGCGCGAATACGTTTTGGTGGCAAGGGCGTCGTCGGCGTGATGCTCGCCGGACCGTCCGGGGCACGCCCCGGCGCTCCTCGTCGACGCCCTCCTTGTCCTGGCCTCGGCCACCGCGCCACCAGCGGGGAAGTCCATGCAGCCCGCCTGACGCTTTTGGATTCAAATTAAGTACGTCTATGGAGATGCAGCATGTTCAGTAATTAATGCCTGCTTGTGTTGGACAAAGATTGAACAAGGATCTTGTCGACAAATTCTTATCAAAATGCTGACTGATTTTACAGAATGTGTCGGTGGCTGTTTTTGTTTCTGTAACTGTGTGAATTTTTTTCTTAAGTTTTGTTATCTATCCTTTTTCTATTTTATCAATGATTGTAACCAATTTGTTTGGTTTTAATTGTTTGTACACCGTGTGTACGACTGCAAGAAATCTGGAGAAACTGGAACGGTACAAGCGTTGAGCCTTGTTGGTACCAGGCTGGTACCCTGTATTTACAGACACCAGTCCTGAAACAGAGGGCACTTCCCGAAAGATGGCGCTACCGTCGCCTCTCGGCCCCACTCTCTCGCGGGGTACTACGGTTGTGCATGTAACTACTAGCTGGCTACGTTCCGTCTACCGAGCAGCCAAAGCGATGCTACCTCCACATATGTACATTTGTCCATTGTGTAAAAGGCGACCGTTCCAGGACATTCGAATGCCGACTCGGCAGTTCTTTATAGTGCACATGGTATTCATGCACGACTGGACGAGAGCTGAGGCCGAGAAGTGCAGAGACGAGATGGAGGAGGCTGCTTGACCACTCCCCTCCGCTCAATTTTTGTAAGGCCCCTCCCTGGGGAGGGGCTAGTAATTTCGAGGAGATTCGGGTAAAGATTCTTCATCCAGATGCAACCGACTGGCCCGGAGGCTGGAGTCACGGACCCCGCAAGGACGGCCTGGGACGAAGACAGTGACATCCTGAGAGAATTGCAGAGTCCCTACCTGCAATGACTGTCAACATCTCAACGAAAGGACATAGTTTGAAGGTGGTTCAGTCTGTCTATGGCTCAGTTGTCAATTAAATTTTCGAATGGTCGTTTCCATTTTGCATTCGAAATGTTAAGGAGTTGCATTTAATTAGAAATCAAGTCAAGACATGGTTGGAGACCCAAAAATAATATATATAGTATGCAAGAAAAGAGTTCCTAAGCTCAAGTCTACCTATAAACAGAGATTGAGAGGGGCATCCCTTGCATAAATTATTGAAAATGAAAATTTAAAAAAAATGTCCGAATGGCTTAAAGTTTTGGCTGACGGGTTGAAATACCTCTTCTGCTTGGCCATCAAGTGCCACTTCGTTTCAATCAGGTTGAATACTTTTCCCAGTTACGTAGCAGCATATCATTGCACATAAGTGTAAAGAATCTTATCTCTGGGCCTTCAAATTACACAGGCATTTTATAGGTCTAAAAAGCAAGCAGAAAATTGGGAAGGCTATCTTGCAAAAATGTAGGTTAGGAAACTAGGACTACTCACTTTGCTTTCACTGTACATCTATAAAGTAGCAATAATGGCATTTCGACAACTATCTTGTAACAAACTAAAGTTTAAGCATGTGCATAACACAAGGCTTCTCCACTGGCCTCTGCCTCCATAGTATATAGTAGACTGCCGCAACCTCTAAAAGAAACAGTATCCGAGGAAAGATTCAAGGTAGGGCTTAAAAGGTGGCTAATTGAGAGAGAACTGTATTCATTCAATTATTTATCCATAAATTGAAATCCTTCTATGTCTTCCCTACAACTGTCTGTGTTCTGTAAAATAATTATGTTATCATGTACCTTGTATAACTTCTCTATTGTATTGTCTTGACTTGTCTAAAAACATTGCTCTGTACTGTGCCTACTAGACTTAAATAAAATAATAATAATAGACTACTTCCTGAAACTAGTTGTAAAATGGGACTCAATGATGTTTACATGATAGACCCAGCTCCATTTTGACATATTATGCAGCACAGGTATGCATAATGAAACCTGTGTGGTCAGTTTATTTTTGTCGCACTCCAGTTTGCCCCAAATGTGGACAAAAGAGACAATTATATATTTCTGACCATCTTTAGGTGTCTGTCCACCATTTATGAAAAGCTGAATCAGAAGTTCAAGAATTGATAACGTAATTATTTTCCAGATTTTGAAGATAAAATATGACAGACTGCAACTCGTATGTTGGGGTAACTTTGGTACTGTCCACTTCAGTGAAATATTTGAAGATTGTCTAATAATGGGTTTTCGAAACAATATTTAAATACACACATTTGTTTAAAATATGAATATATTTGAACTTTATATTCTGCTAAAGGTCTCTTAGAAACGAAAAAAAAACAAAACAGAAACATGGCAACAAGGACACTGAAAAAGTTTACAGAAATATCATATATATATTTAATCACATGGCAGTGATTAGAATTTAGAAGACTTGTATCATAACACAGTACTAAGAAAAGTCAAAAGGTGCAAAATTACAATCAATATTAGTACGAAAGACAAACTTAAAGAATAAAAAGAATACAAGTTTCCTCAAATAAATGACACAAGAGAATTTCAGAGAGACCATGAATAACAGTTAAATTGGAAGTTGGTTGAGTACAACATCTAAATGAACTGAATATATAAAATCAAAAATGATAAAAATAAATGCAATGAGCTATCTCCCAGCAGGTCTATTTCAGACGGTTTTGGATAGCTTTAGCACAGCTTATAGGCATAAAACGCCACCTAAAACCAGCCCTGTCCTAAATTTTTAGATATTACCTTAAAATACTGCAATGAAACCTTTCATAGCTAGTTTGCTATCTTATAGTGTAGTAGAGCTTACATGATGGACACATGCTAAGTCAACACTTTCAATTAGACCATGAGAATCTTTTGCACCAGATTGAATAATTTTTTTCCAGTGAGCGAGGCTTAATAACAAACAAATAAGTCAAAAATTTTAAAAAGTCTCAAAGATCCATAAAACCGAATTTCTTTTTTAAGGAGTGGGAGGTAGCAGCCTGGCTTCTAGACGTAGAGGGTGCGTCTGGAGATGTCATGTGGAACCGCTTCTGTGAACAACAAAAAAAAGCGTTAAGTCACTATTTCATTCAATAAATACGCAACAAATAAAAACTAGTAAGAGGAATGAAAACCTTTCTTAGGAACCTAATGGACCGTGGCTTGGTCAGAATACGTTCCGTGATATAAGATGTCCATACCCAACTAAAATAAGCCCGAATATGGTATTATTTTTGATCGTCCTCAGATGTCTATTCTCTACCACCCAGTAAAACCATTTACATTTGTCAACTCTACCATAACCCTGACAAGCTCATCATAGATTCTCACCTGAGAGGGACAGTTGCAGGATTGCAACTGGAAATCTGCTCTGAATGACAGTTGCAGGATTGCAACTGGAATTTCATTAATTCTTTTAAAAAGAAAGCAGTGATTACTTGGTGTATGAGCAATGCCTCCCTATTGCCTGATTTAAATAAATGTATTTATGTACTGTGATAAGCTCCTGTTCATCTCTTCCCACGTTTACACAGATACGTCTTCAGATAATCATGACATTGGCCTACAAATGTGAATATAGGTCTGGTGGCTGTTTTTTCTCACATTGTTGTGGGGAGTGTGGACTGTAAGTTCCTCTAAAAGAGTAGTAAGTCTCTGCGCAGTCTGATGCTGAGAAAATTTAAACAAAAAAAAATAATTTTGTGGAAAAAATATATTGTTCCTGAAATACAAAAATTTATAACAAATCATCCAAGAAGACCGAAAGGCTTCTAATTACAGTTCCAGGTCCTACATACATTCTCGGTTTAAATACAAGAATATCAAAGCCCAACTCCAATAATGAACCTATGACGGAGACCTGTATTAATGGTGATGGTGATAGCTCAAATGGCTCGTAAGTTGATAGCAACAGGCTTTGTTACCTGGAACCCACAGATATTTTCAACCAGCAGCCTTGTATGTGGGGTGGTACAGAGAAGCAAAAAAAGAACCATTATCAAAATTCACAATTAATAAAAATTAACAAGAAACGACAATTACAACATCATGATTGCTGTGCAAGCCGTCTGTTGACACGATCAACAGTGGAGCAACACTGCAAGATAGCGAAAAAGACAAATAACCATTATCAGTATTTCAATTGATAGGAAAGTTTTGAAAGGTGATACAATCATGTACGACAAAAAAGCTTCATTCACCTCAGGATTGAACCAGGTTCCATTATTAAAATCTGGCATCTGTCTTCTCCCATAGTCCCAGAAGAGCTCTGTGCCATGGACAAGTGCAGACTTTGTCTCGGCGCGCACTTGATGTTTCGCACTGCCATGCGAGACTTGCCTCACAATAATGTTTGATAAATTAGTAGAAGCATAGTTGAGGTAAGACACAGGGCCTCCCATGTACTGATGGTCCATCTCGATGTCACTTCTTTCGTACAGATGTTGGGATGGACAACCTAAAGGATACGATGCTTTCCAGCCCACAACGATCTGGTCACGCTCCTTCATCGAAAATTTGATAGGCAGGTCCTCTTTGATACGGACCCGGTAACCAAGTTCAGGCATTCTGTTGTCTTTAAAAATTTCCCAAACAGTGCTAATTCTGCGCCACATGTTTCTAATTTCAGACAACATGAGTGACATACATTGTTCACTCAATACATGGTCACCTACAATAAATTTGTTGTTAAGGGAAAGGCCATGATAAGTATAAAAAATATAATTTTGGTGCACATGAGGGAAGGATAAGCAGCATTGCATACACACATACCAGGCTGATCTGGTGGTTCAGTGCTAGAGCATACTCTGATGGGTACACCCATATACTTATTGGCGCATCTGTTGTCATATTCCCAGAGCTGCCTCATCTGCGCTGGCGATGGACGCTTTTCAATAGCACCAACCTCACCTAAACTGATGAATAAAAAAAAATGAATTAGAAACATGGTATGAAAGAGTAATTCCTGAAAGAAATCCATATTTCTTAATGATTGTCGAGGTATCACACAACACTTCTGACATAAGGAAGTAAGGAGCAGCATGTCTGGATTCAGATTCATACAAATCAGCGATGAGGGTATGTGAAAGTCCAATAGCAGTATAGACCCTGTTTTTACCTTACATCGTAACCACATCATTCACTAACCTTGAGGTTCTGCAGAACCTTTTGCGTGCCGCATGTACATCCTGGTCAGTATCATCACCCGCGGAACGTGTCGATGAACTCTTGCTGCTACGACTACAACTCCTTCTTGACATATCAAAGCCGTGATGATTTTTGGGAAAGATAGTGCGATACACAGCTGAAAACAACCAAAAGACAAAGCAAGGGATAGATTATATCGGTTGACAAGAACAGAACAAATACAATGACAAGAGGTTAAAAACTGATATTAAAAACACTTCAATCTGCAGGCTTGCAACCAGGATCCTCAAGGCCAGTGCATCTGTCTCGTGGTTGCAGACTTGCATCTTAGTGGAACAGCACACTCCTGAAGCAACCCTTTCTACACAGACGTTTCGAGGCATCTTATTCAGTCTGTGCCGTATTTGATTATTATTATTGCGATACCCTGCGCTTCCTGAGTGTTACACAACTCTGAGAAGAAGAAAACTTCCTCATTTTTTATTACCATTTACCTACAGGCCGGAGCAAACGTCACCTTTTCCGACAGAGACGGACGAACAAACTTAACTCCTTGTGTCTCTTCCTGCCGTGTTTGGTTATTTCCAGTCCTGCGATATTGACGTTCAATTGTCATTGTACTGTTTGCACTCATGTATTATGCACCCTCAAACGAGGTTAGCTTTGTCTCGTGTCTTTAAAATACCTTCAGTCTCAGTCTTGTGTGAGTCAAGTCTACGAGTAAGTCCTTATTTGCCTCACTCAGCATCAACACGGACTCTACTTAATACGGACACGTTATTTGCTCTCTCTCAAACACTGCTCTCTAAGGCCAATCGCGGCTCTCTTATGTAGGTTTTTGTGGCAAGCTGTCTTTAGACTCCAGGTGGATAGGAAGAGGCAAAAATGAATGCGGAGTTTGACTTAGAAAATCTGCCTGATTCTGTCTTTGAGGTCCATGAAGAAATTTTAGGCGATGAAAATACCTTATTTTCACTACCTTCGCTGCTCGACGACATCATGGCCAAAAACCCACAGGCAAAGGTGGATGGAGTCTTCAAGGTAGGGCGATGAACATTTTCTGCAGCCTACATGTGAGGTCTGTAGAGATTGTGGCTTCAGTATAGAACCTATATTGGTAAACTGAATGACAAGTATTGATTTTGATTTTCATCATTCAGGCTAGACTTGCTCCAGGTCTTATGGGAAAAGGCAGTTCACTGAAAGATATCTGGGCATTGTTTGGCGTGAACAACAAGGAATACTTGCAGGCTCAGTTCCTGAAATCGGAAGATCGCCCTCAGTGCTACGTGATGGAAAACGGCTCATTAAAAGTACGGCATCAGACGACATTTGCAGCTGCTTGCAGGAATGAAGAGACATTTCATAAACCCAGCCGTTGGTAAGTAAAATAATTATACTATTGTTTTTATCATCATAATTTCTGCATCTGTGATTGCACATGTTCTACTTGTATTGTGTGTCTTTCCCTAACAAAACATATCTTTGTGATCTCATCTCTGAAACAATATTTTTCTATCTGTTTTCTGTCTAGCACACAAGTCCTGGAAAACAGTGGGCCACAGGCAGCTGTGAAGCACTTTTACGAGGCACTTAAAGCAAAGGCGGTTGTAGTAGGACGCGATGATCCACTGAAGAAGAACCAGCAACAGAGCAGCTACACAAAACATAAGTTTGAGGACAGACAGAAAGTTTTACAGCAGGACTTGGATCCTGAAACAAAGTGTGCAATTATAGAGCAAAGCATGAGATCCAAATCGTATGCGGTAACTGAAACGGGTCCTGCAGCCGCTGATAATGGCAAGAGACCACAGTGCAGATGCCGAAGATGTCAGGAGAGCACTCAGAGTGCAGAATTGCACTTAAATATGGAGATGTGCAAAGAGGATGGTGATGGCGACCATTGTTCTCTCTATTTCAATGGCATTGAGGAATCCCAGCAAAACTTTGCCTACATAACGCCTAACTTTGCACTGTCACACCTCTGCCACCTGAACATGCTAACTGATATTGACTGCTTTTACTCTGGTATTTTATTCCCATTCATTTACATTGGCGGACTGCACAGTTTTTTCCCAATACACGTGGAAGACATGTCACTATGGAGCATAAACTATCTACACTTAGGTTGTCCAAAACTAATGTGAGTTATACACTTGAATTTAACATTTTTTATTTGCAATTGATTCAACTGTTTTTGAAACTATAATATATTGTGAGATGAATTGTTCATTATTGTGGTCTCTTTTCTGATTTTTCCAGCGCTGTAGTTGCTCCATGTGATGTTCTAAAGTTATCATTAGTACTGACCCATTATGGACTATCTAATGTGCACCGCAATTGCATGTTCAAACTGTCCCACAAGGGTGTGGTTGTTTTCCCACAGCTCCTGGTGTTTCATAAGATCAGGTTTAAAATAGTGTGTATTGGTAGCCTCCTTTATTTCTCAACAAATCATCCCATATTATAAATGTTTTCAAGTTAATGGTTGAAATTTCTTTACTGACTTTTTTCTAACAGATATTTCAAAAACCAGGAGACTTCATTTTTTTTGCTCCCAATGCGGCCCACACAGGAGGCAATATGGGTCCCAACATTGCAGAGGCCTGTAATATTGGCACTCCAGGTTGGCTGCCTTACGGTTCTGTTGCAGCTCATAACAGCTGCAATTGCATGTAAGTTGTTTTGTTGCCACAAGACTGTTTTCGTAGTTTTATTATTCCTTAACGTCTGCAACAAAGGTTTTTGCTGTGATTTTTATAGATACTCTTGTTAGGTTGCTTCATATGAGAATCCATGGGGAAAACTTGCACTAATACCTAGCAGCTTTGATATCTTTCATATTGCTTGCACCGAGATCAGTACATTTTCTATTTCATTTCTTTTTTCATTATTTATTAGGGAAGATGCTGTTCACATGGATGTCACCCCACTGTTTGAAATTCATCGCAAGGATCTTTTGAAATATCATCTGAATAAGTGCATGCATACAGAATATAAGGACAAGTTCTTTCAGAATTCAATCCTTGTAGTGACTGGTGAGACTTGGCAAGATCCAGAGGTAGTCGTGGCTCCTCCAGCATCAGCAACTTTGGCACCGACACCTTCCACATCATCAGCAGCATCAGGGACACCACAAGAAGCAGCAGCATGCATTACCTCAAGAGGGAAGAATACAAAAGTAATGAAAGCAGCAGTAATGGTCTCGTGTCCGGTTCAAAGATGCTTCAAAGAATATAAGGACCCAACTAGGAGAACCATGGAAAATCACATTAAGAGAGAGCATCCCGAAAAGGCTCCAAAGAAAAAGATAAAAGCTGCTCTGGATGCTATGTTTCCTACATGTTCAGGATTGCGTAGACCATGCCCTGGCTGACATGAAGACAGTGACAGCTGTAGTCTGAAGGCAGAAGCAAGAGTCTGACTTAAACCGTCTGTGTCTATGTGTGTGTTATCTACATGTTGTCTCAAGACTTCTCTCTGACTCACATCTAATACAGTTAAATTAGATGTCAGATCTTGCTGAGAAACTGTAGGAAATTTTTATTAATGCACATTTTTTTAGAAAAATATCTTTATTCCCATGATGTTACAATTCCAAACATATCCTCTTCGATGTGGTGTAAAGCTTCAATTGTTGTTCACGTTTGAAATAGATAACTTAATAAATAGCAGTTGTCTTTAATAAAATCCACAGAAACAGTAGCAGTCTCTAGTCTCATCAACAACACACACAAGGACATGAACAAGCCTGGTACGCCCCATAATAAATGGTCACAATGAACAAAAGAAGTATTCGTGCTAAATTATTGTTGTTATACAATATGCTTTGAAGTGATTTTCATCCATATCTCTGTGATGCACCACACATCTATACGATTGTTCGTTTTTCGTTTTAATTACTGTCTACTTCACATCCACAGGATGTGTTGGACGTTATTTTTCTTCAAAGTACCTTCCTTTTTTGCGACAACAAAGGAAAAAAAAGTGGGATTGTGTTTGTATCTGAGATATGATCCGGGAAACGTAGCCCCACAGACTGCTATGAGAGCTTTTCCAAGTCTACATCAAATTTTGGGGGAGCTTATCATTTAAAATTACAGAAAGCGATATTGTGTGAAGGAAGTTTGTACCAGCAGCAACGACCTCAGAAACTAAGAAAACCGCAGCAAAAGAAACCTTTCCATCCTTTCCCTCTCCTATTTTAAAAAAATTATATATGATAAAAAATAAACTTATAAATTTGCCTAAGTGTTGAATCGATGGGATTAATTTTGACAACCACTAATTCG
This sequence comes from Megalurothrips usitatus, assembly GCA_026979955.1. Lineage (NCBI taxonomy): Eukaryota > Metazoa > Arthropoda > Insecta > Thysanoptera > Thripidae > Megalurothrips > Megalurothrips usitatus. Next base: position 11,307,677 of record CM049604.1, read on the forward strand.
AAAACAGCCTAGACCGCGCGGCTTAAACAAAAATCTTCACTTATTATCACTGTAAAAACGAAAAATTAGTAAATAATATTCATCAAAAATATTTCGGCTCCGTTGAACAAACGTTAAAAGTGTAATATTTGATGAAATATTGTGCAGTTAAATTAGTTTTGTATAAAATAATTAGTGCTTTATTTATCAGTGGTGTGTGGTGGCAGTACCGGGCGAGAAAAAACAAAAGACGTCTCGCGAAATTTTTCCTCCGCCCCTTCCGCTTCCGCCCCTGTTGTACTTGTAACTGTCTCTCTCTCTCTTGTCATTTGCATTGAACACGCCGTGCCTGTGGCCTAAAACGGCGCCGAATTGGCGATCGAACACAGCGTGAATCTCCTGACGTGTCTTTTTGTATCGGATCGGTGTGTACGTACTACATATCCTTTTACATGATGAGGTTGGAGGATTTTCTCACACATGCCATATTGGTGTCTATCGGTCTCGATCTTTGTCATGCGTCACGCTCACGCCGTTTTGGGCCCAACCCACTTTGCCGTCTCTTAACTATCAGATAGAACCTTTTCTGTCGGTGTAAAGTCTTTATTCTCATTGCGCTCTGTTTTCAGGGGTAATAACCACTGCAAAATGGAGGAGCGACGTAGGCATGTGATGTATTCCATAGAAGATATGACATTAGTGGTGAAGGATATGCTTGAACAATGTCCATTGTTCCCTAAGGGCAACATCTATGCTGAACGATTGCAAGAGAGAGTGTGTATTTTTAAATTCAAAAGCCAGTTTGAGTTTTTATATAACGTCGTGCATAGTGTAATTTGTCTCAATGTTGCAGTACTTCAGAGAGAGAACTGTCCAAAGCGTTCAGAACTTTGTAGCGAAGACCCTTCGAAGCAAATTCTGCCACGTCCTCTTGAATGTTATGAGGATAGACCTTAAGGAAACATCAATGGAGCAGAAGTGGACTCTTTGGTGAGTTTCTTTTAAGAAACAACTGCGTCTGTATTTCTTCAACATAGCTGAGGCTCATGGGTCCGTAATTTTCCCTTGCAATGCAGGGTTTAAACTCCTTTTTCCTCAAATTTTCAGGAACTATGCATCTCACAATGTGCGATTGAACAGAATGAGTACATCTGAAAGAAAAGAAAGAGATGCTGCCGTAAGGTCCCAAAGTAAGAAGGAACATGAAGAGGCTTTGCAAGAAGCCCAGAAACGTAAAGCACAACGCGCGAAGGCTCTTGAGGAATCCCAACGTAAAGTGATGGAAGAAACAGGAAAAGGGGAACACAGTTTCTTTGGTGTCCCTCTAAAAGTCACTTTGAGAAGGAACTCCATCTCCATCAGTTCCACTCAAGAGTGCAATGATGAGGGAACTGAAAGCACAAGAATGTCAGTTCATGGGTCAGTTGGTCAAGGCCAAATATTCGAAGAAGAAGTACTGGCATGTTCCACACCACTACGAGATTGTACTGCAGGGTCTGACTGTGATGATGTTGCCAGCATTGTACAGGACAGGTGCCCTGAGGAACGGGACTGTGTGGTTTGTGGTGGAGTCTCCTGCATGGAACATCACAAGGTGTGTGAGTGCATGGTCGACTCTGCACTGAACAACATTGTTGACCATTTTCCAGACTGTCCATCGTTGACACACACCCCAGAGCAATCACCTCGTCACAAAACCACCACCACAATGTCCTTCGCTCCCTCCCGCTCTTCTGCAAGTTGTAGAAGGAGTCTGAGCTTTGGGAAACATGCTACAAGCAAGGAAGGCAGGTTCACTTCTAATACACCCTCCAAGTCCCTTGCATCACTCACGTTGCACTTTAGTAATGATAGCAGTGATTCAGAAGAAGTAGATGGAGAATCATTTCATGGCAATGTAAGTGTTCCTGTAACTTCTGTTGACAATGATAATGCCAAAGTCTCCAATGTGGAAGTATTTGGAGTATCAGTGCATTGCAACGGAAATGTTCCTGAACCTTCTGTTGATGAATATAATGTCAGAGAGACTGATGTGGAAAGTATTCCTGATCTCCCTGCTAAGGCTAACATGGAGGTGATTCCTCAGTATTCATCCCCCGAAGATGTGCTCAAGTTGCTTGGAATCGACAAACTATTTGGTAGGTAACAATACATGCAAGGTCATCTTCCACTTACAGGATTCTATTGTCATATGAATAAGCTTCATTCTTTTTGCAGACTGGCAACTTGAAGTCATGACATTAATGACAACCAAGAACATTAACCTTCTGATGGTACTTCCCACAAGTGCAGGGAAGACTGTACCACTGTACTTGTACCTGTTGCATGTACTTGCTCACAAGCAGAAGGATTGCATTCTGGTGCTTCCCTACGTTGCTGTTGTCAGTGAGAAGGTGAGTTGATGCTTGTCCTCACAGCCACCACCGTGCTGTACATGTATATCTTTAAGTGAAGCATATTGTTATCCAATGTTCATATGCCTGAAAAAATTAATTGGCAGGTGAAGCAGTTAGCAGTGCTGGCAAGCACGTTTCGTTTTGCTGTGGAAGAGTATGCCGGTCAAAGGGGATTCATTTATCCCCCCAAAAGGAGGGAGTCCTTACGAACAATCTATGTGTGCACTATAGAAAAGGCACTTAATATTGTAGTGTCTTTACACCTGAGCAGCCGTCTGTCAGAGATTGGCGGTATGGCAGTGGACGAAGTTCAATTTATTGGGAACCCGTCGAGGGGTCCCGTGCTGGAGTGCCTTCTGACAATTGTCTTGAACTTGAACAGTAAGTCATGTACAGTGTATTTATTTTCTTCCAAAGCACTACCATGTGACTGTCAATTTTTGAACGTCTTGATTCCCACTTCTTGGTCTTTGCCATATTAACTCATGATATGTTCTTTTATATTTTTAAATTTCGCAGGTGCTCATTGCAGAATCTTGTGTTCCACTGCAACCTTGTCAAACATGGATCAAGTGGCAAGTTTTTTGGAAGCAGAAGTTTATCAGTGCGATTTCCGTCCTCTGCCCATCTCTGAGTTCTGCATCAATCCCAAAATTAGGCAATTGTACCGCATTGATTCCAAAATAGATGTTGATGGAACCAGGCGTAGGAGTGCAGTGGAGGTTACTGAATATGAACCGGAACTGTCATCGAAGATGAATATATTGAAGCACTTGCTGGAAAATATGCCTGATGGTCATAGGTCACTCGTGTTCTGCTCTACCCAAAAGGAATGTGAGCATGTGGCATTCAGCCTGTCAAGTAAATTCCCTGCCAGGCAAGTCTTTATCTACTTCAGTTCTGTCACACTGGACATTATCTGTATGAAAACTGCATTCTTATTAACTTAATCCTGGTAGTGTGCTGGTTAGGTTAGGTTATCTTAGGTTTGGGTAGGTTAGTTTAGGTCTGGCGTACGCCTACCTTGTTATTATTAATTCAGTGACACTCATTTCTATGCAGCTCACCTGACACTCCCTTAGGGAAGAAACGAGCCAAAATTCAAGAGTGCTTTCCTTTACATGAGGCTGGAGCCTCTTCACCAATATCAATAATGCATGGAGTTGGCTTCCACCATGCAGGTGTTGCCAATGTAGCCAGGGAAGCGTTGGAAGCAGGCTTCCGTTCCGGTGATGTGACTGTGTTGGTGTGCACGACAACCTTGGCTGCTGGTGTCAACCTGCCTGCTGACAAGGTAGTGTTGGATGGATGTCTGCTGAATCCATGCACTGCCCCGATAGTAGCTCAGACATTCTCTGGAACATTCCTGATTTCAAATCTTTCTCACATATCGATGTACTCTTTTTTTTACCCCATTTACTTGTAGGTCTTTATCTTCAGTCCTAGAGTTGGAAAGTACTTCATGGATGGCACGACATATCTCCAAATTGTTGGAAGAGCTGGCAGGACTGGCATGTGCCTGGCTGGTGGGGGAGAAAGCTACATTTTCCTCGAGCCACAGTCAATGGGAGAGGTAAGCGTGTAAACTGCAAATCGCCTCAATCTCTCTGACTCTTTTTAAGAAACATTGGTCAAAGTGTTGCTTTGAGCCGAGCAACTTTCATATTGTGTGTGCTAATCACGTAGTTGCATTTCTATGTTTTGAATGCTTTTCCATCGAATCTCTTTCCAGAAATCACCCATTATGTGCTATGCAGACTGGTACTGTGTGTATTAAAATTTTTATGTATCATCTTTTCCTGGCAGTGCATTCAGCTACTAGAGAACCCCAACTTACCAGCGACGAGTGCCCTTTTCAAGGACAAGGGGACAGATGCACTGAGTACATTAATTCTGGTCACAGTGAAGAGTGCCAGTGAGGAACAGTGTAGTCTGCAAGATGTGAGAGAAGTTGCTATAAAGACTTTGGGTTACAAAATGACTGATGCACCGGACCTGATAATGTCTGCGTTGGATAAAACCGTCAAGGTATTGCTGCTGTTTATTGCTCCCAATCATAACACCTTTCTTTATCGCAGTTTTAATCGGTGTGAGGATTTTCGTTATTGCTGTGTACTGTTAACCATGTTTTGTTGCTGTTCTCTTTTTTTAGCATCTGCAAAATTTGCAAGTCATTTCAGTTTCTATTGCAAGTTGCACTCATCATGGACATGATCTGCCCTCTTGTCCTGATTGCACGTTCCTTAAAATAGGAATGGCTGGTAATGTTGCTCTCAAAGGTAAGCAATCGCATTCTCACTGTACTTTAATAAGAATGTAGTCTTGTATGCCTTGTCTCCGTTTTTCGATGTTAACATGATGAAAATGCCTCTTTTAATAGCTGGAGTCAGTATGGAGGTCGCAGTGGATGCTCTTAGGAAGCTAGAAGCATTACGCAGAGAGCCCATTATCATCAGTGATCCCAAACAAGTCATTCATTTGATGATGCCCATCGTTGGCCTTGAGAAGCACCTGGTTCTTCAGCCAACTATGCTTCCCATGGTATGCATGCATTTTGTCTTTAAAAGTCACATAACACAAACACGACATTAACACCTGCAGCAATCTGTTTTGCATCACCTCTAACATTTTTAATTTGCAGGTGATAAATTCTATTGAAAAATATCCGAATATCTCAAAACACCTTAAACTGAACCCCATGAAAGCAGATATGGTTTCAAGTGGTGTGAAATCTGATTTGGTTAGTATGTTGCCAGGCATTCACTAGGCTCCTCTAACATTTAACATGCTGCTCACACCCCTTTCCAAATTTCAATTGCAGGAAATAGAAAATGCATTAAGAGTAATAGTGGGAATTGAAGTTATTGCCAATTACCTCAAAGGTGATGGGAGTGCTGGAGCTTATGCTAAGTTTGGTCTCACTTCCTCCCAGTTGGGACCTATTGTGGACCAGGTTTTGTCTGTGGCCTCAGCAATTGAACGGGTGTGCATGGTAAGTAACGTTCCAGCAGTGTCAATGAAAATGCTGTTACATTGGTGTATAAAACTTTTTTTTTTCAATAGCTCTATCCAAATGAATTTGGTGCAGTGAGAGCACTTGTAAAAAATATCCGGTGCCAGATCGAGAAAACACGTTGCAAAGGACTAGGAGACCTAATGGATCTACCATTCATGACCACAGTTTGTATTCCTCTTTTAAATTGTTATAGGTTTTCAATCATTACAGAACTGGTCCGACAGTTAACTAAATTTATGTCTGTCACCACTCTTTACAGCGTGTTGCCAAGCAACTCTTCAAAAGCGGCCTATATGACGTGATGGCTGTCGTCCGAGCCAGCCATCTACAGCTGCAAGCTGCGCTGAATGATATCAACATTGCTGATGACGATGTCCTTGCTCTAGGACACAGCGCAAGGTCATACATTCTAAAGATGCGTAGTGAGCTGCTCGATGCAGCCAGTGACTGGGTGATTTAGGGGTTCAAAGAGTAGCGTAGAGTTTTGTTTTCTATCTTTCCTATTTCCACTCTTGTGCTTGCCAGGCGTCGGAGAGAATTTTGTGGAACCACTGTCACATCTTTTTTTTAAATTCACAGCAGCCATCCCGTTTGTGCATTTCATGAGTACTATACATGTATGGTGTTTGGTTGCTTTATTTTATTGACCAATTTCCTTGTCATTTCTTCTTTTTCATACTCTGACTTCTTCATGTATTCATTTGTGTGAAGTCAGTGTGCTGGTTGTATTAATTTGAATTGTCCAAAAATTGAAATAATTTTTAAATGTTTTTTTTCTCAAATATTTTTCCCAGCACCCTGGCTGTATCTTTTGATATAACAGATGTTGTATACTGTTCCCACATTAATGCGGTCTGCTAGAAGCTATTCGCAGCACTGCCATTATTTACACCACCCCGCTCAGCTGTTCAGTTCCCCTACTCTGATTGTCAGTCCCCTGGTTGTCTCCATCGAATAAACATCGTACGCTCCAAGCCTTGGTTTTGTTCCGTCCCATCACAACACTGGCGACGAGGAAGGACTACCACGACGGGCAAGAACCACAGCGGCTACAGTGTTTTCCCTTTCCGTCGAACGGACACCAGGGGGCTCCGGGCCGGCGGGCGTTCACTCGCAACCGGCCATCGTCTGCTCCGCTCTCGCAGCTCCGGCGACGTCGTCGGCTCCGCTCGCGCAACTCCGGCGGCGCCTCGCCCAGTCTGCGTCCGACCAGCGTGGCAACGACCGTCCGCACAGCGCCCTGCCCGTCCCCGAGGCCAGCCACCATCCCCGAAACGTGGTAAGACTACACAACTGAGTGCCCACTGTCAATTACCGCGGGGGTCATACGAAGTGTTGGTGGCAACATGGCCCATTCAACCCGGGGGCGGGAGGACCTGATCTTTAATCATGAGCGGCCCGAGCTGCTCGAGGAGCATATGACTCGGGTAACCTGCCATCTCGCCGCGCGGGGAATTGTGCATGACGCGCAGCGCGCCGGAATTCTCTTGGAAACCTTGGACCTCCACACTTTTCGGAAACTTGGGGAATGGCTTGCCCCCACAAGCCTGGCGGCGGCCACGTACGACGAGATCCAAGCCACCCTGCGCGCTCGCATTGCGCCGGCAGTAAACCAAATGGTACTGTACAAGCGATTCGTGAACCGCAGGCAATTGGAGGGAGAGTCAGTGGAAAAATTCATGGCGGAGCTGACGACTTTGGCGCAGCCTCTGGGTTTTGGGCGAAACAACCGTACCCTACTGGTGAAACTCCAATTCGCAAACGGGCTGCGGAGCGAGGCCCTGCAGCGCCGCGTGTTTGAGGCGGGGGACCAAGACCTCGACCAAGTATTGAAGTTGGCCAAGGTGGCGGAGGCCGCCGAGGGCAACGTGATGCAAGTCCGCGGCAATTTCGACGCGGATATCCACCGCGTGGCACAGGGGCGGTGCGAGGCCACCAATCCTGCCCAGCCGCCCACCGGGGGCAGGGGTCAGATCCACAGTGGCAACAACAGGGGCGGCAAGGCCGAGCCGGGGCCCAACCCCAGCGAGGGGACCTTTTGCTATCGGTGCGGGGACCCGGCCCACCGAGTTAAATCTTGCACTATGAAATGGTCAGCATGCAAGTGCACCAAATGTGGGAAGAAGGGCCATCTCGCCAAGGCTTGTCTCGGGCAGTCTCGGGCGGATAAGCCCAGGGCCGAAGCCCATTCGGTGGGAGGCGAGCCCCCATCCCCTACTTCTGACCCCCCCTCGGCGGCCACGCGGCACCCACGGTCGGAATACAGCGAATTGTATCAAATTCGGGACGTAGTGTACGCCGTGGCCAAAACGGTGACCAAACCCTACTTGGCAGCAATCGACGTCAACGCGAGGCGAGTCAGCTTCGAGTTTGACACCGGGGCCGGACGCTCCATTATCAGCGCGGCCAGGTGGGTGGAGGTGTTCCCATCCCTCCCCCCCCCTCGCGCCCTGCGAGACGAAGCTATTCCGCTGGGGAGACGATGACCTTCTTCCAGTGCTGGGCGAGTGCACCGTGACGGTCAGAGCCCAGGGCTCAGTGCGCAGCCTCCAACTCATGATCGTGGACGGGTCGGGTCCGGCGTTACTTGGTCGCGATTGGATGGACCAATTGTATGACATGGAACGCCTCCTTGCTCGCATCGGTGTTGCACGCCTCGCGGACGACGGACACGCGACCATCGCGCACCTCCACCGGACCGACGCGCCTCCCCCACCACCCCCACCCCCCACCGACCTGAAACCAGAAGACGTCACACACCTGGTCGCAAACTTCCCTGCCGTCTCGGGCGTGGGGACCGGTGTGTACAAGGGAGAGCCACTGCACTTGGAACCGGAGCCGGGATCCCGCGAGGTGTATCAACGCGCTCGCTCCGTGCCGTTCGCGCTAACGACCCGCTACGCGGAGGCCGTCGACAAGAACGTAAGGCGGGGCGTGTGGGTGCCGATCAAGGCGGCTAAGTACGCCACGGCCATCGTGCCCGTGCCAAAGAAGAACGGTTCTCTGCGCCTGCGCGCGGATTACCGCAGCACGGTGAACAAGGCATTACGAGCTGACTTGTACCGCATGCCGACCGTGACCGAGGTTCTGACCAAGGTGGGCGAAGGCAGATGGTTCGCGGAGATCGACCTAGAAGAGGCGTACGCACAGATTCCCGTCGACGAGCCCACCGGCATGCTCCTAGCAGTCAACACGACGAAAGGGCTGTTCAGGGCAACGAGATTACAATTTGGGGTTAATGTGGCGACTTCCGTGTTCCAGCGCATCATGGACGGCCTGCTGGGGGCTCTGGAGGGCACGCTGGCCTACGTGGACAACGTCTACGTTTGGGGCTCCACCCTGCGACAGCTCTATGACAGGCTATGCAAGGTCCTGGAGGTCCTCAGCAAGGCCGGGTTCAAGGTGAACGACAAGTGCGTCTGGGCCACGCAGGAGCTCCAGGTCCTGGGGTTTAAGGTCACAGCCGAGGGCGTGCAGCCCCTGGAGGACAAGGCCAGGGCCATCTTGGAGGCCCCCAGACCCAAGGACGTGCTCGAGCTCCGGGCGTTCAACGGGCTGGTCACCTTTTATGACAGGTTCATCAAGGACAAGGCCACCATCATGGAACCGCTGTACCGGCTCCTGGACAAGGGAACGGCCTGGACCTGGGGCAAGCGCGAGCAGGCAGCTTTCGACGCCATCAAGACCATCATCGCGGGCCCGAACGTGTTGGTGCACTACTCCCTGGATTTACCCCTACTAATGACCTGTGACGCCTCCCCCGTAGGTGTAGGCGCCGTCCTGGCCCACATCGTGTCCGAGGACGACACGGCGGAGGAGAGGCCAGTGATGGTCGCATCCAGAACGCTCAACGCGGCGGAGAGGAATTATGCCCAGACGGACCAGGAGGCCCTAGCAGTGGTGTTCGGGTGCAAGAAATTTGCCCAGTATCTGGTAGGCAGGCACTTCACCGTCGTCACAGACCATAAACCCTTGCTCCACATTTTGGACCCCTGCAGGCCCGTCCCGGAGCAGGTCTCACCGCGAGTCCTGCGCTGGCTGTTCCTCCTAGCAGCGTTAGATTACCAGATGCTCTACAAGCCCGGGAAGGACATCGGTCACGCCGACTTCCTGAGCCGCTGCCCCCTGCCGACCAAGGACGCGGGGGCGGTGGACCCCGCCGGGATCTGGCTGCTGGAGGCCAGGGATGTCCAGGACCTGTCCGCCCAGGACATCGCGGAGGCCACGGCGGAGGACCGCCAACTGAGTGCTGTAGGACACTGGGTCCGGAACGGATGGCCTAAGGACGTGCCGCAGGACCACGCCGACATCAACTTCACGCCCTTCAAGGGTAAGAAGGATGCCCTCTCCTGTTCTAAGGGTTGTTTGCTTTGGGGCGACAGGGTCGTCGTGCCCAGCAAGCTCCGGCCGCGGGTCCTGGCCCTCCTGCACGGGACGCACCTCGGCATCTCCTACAGCAAGGCCATCGCCCGGTCGATCGTGTGGTGGCCCGGCTTCGACGCTGTTTACCTCTGGGTTTATAATGACAGGTCGCAGATTGAGGACTGTCAATGGCACCAAAGCTACTAGGGCTCTTACCGGACTTGTGCACACAAAGGGCGGTAAGAGGGTGAGTTGAATGAATACTCGGAGAGTTTCGCCTGAACTCCACCTAGCAGGTTGGTAGAATGGTCTGTTCCGCACGCCTGCCGACTAAAGACTAACTCGTCTCAGTCGCGGCGGCGAGCGCTCGGCCCGTGGTCGGCGCGAGCGGGGGTGGCGCATGTTTGGAAAACAAGTGCTGGATCAGCAGCGCAACGCCCGTGACACAGTTCAGAACGCACTGTGAACACGCCCCCCGGAAAAAAAAATTGTGACCTCACAATTTCGGGTCAATCACAAAATACTAGCTCTTAATGTTTTACCAACGTGCTGGGTGAAAGGGTGTTAGCAATACCACTCATATATTCTTTAAAAAATTGTTACAAAATTTCCGTGTAGTTGGAGAAAAACAAATATCGTTAAAATTTGGAATTTTGATGAGTGGTCGTCCAGGCGTGAAGTTTCTCGTCGACTGGCGGCAGAGGATGAGGTCGTAGCCTCGTCGCAGTCGGCGTCGTCAAGTATATGTCACGTTCCGGTGTTCAGTAACCAGTAGTCAAGCGGGGTCAATTTACATGAAACAATAAAATTTGTCGGGTTAGTACCTGATTGTAGCCGGGCAACAGTGAAGTACGAGGAAGGTGGGATTACAGTAATCGGGAAAACAGGTCGCGTAGATTACCGGCTACTCAATCCACCGGGTCTTTACAAATTTTTCGAAGAGGATCAGGAATCTGTACGACACTGTTGAAAATTGTTTAGCGTAGGTAGAGACAGATCAGGTTGACGGAAGCTTGCTTGAAGCGTCGGGTACGGATAACCATGTCGGTGGCTAGAAGTTTCTGGCGGTCCGGGTCGGTGAGCCAAGGGTCGATGTCGAAGTTGAAGTCCGGAGGTCGTACGGCGTGGTGCAGCGGGGGACCAGATGGGGAGGGCGCAGGCGATGTTGCAGGAGAGATGGAGCAAACACAGGCACTACCGTTGAGGTCAGTAGGGAGGGTTTGGTCTACCTTAGCGTAGCGAGGCTGTGGAGTGTCCACTGGTGGCAGATAAGGGAAGTCCAAGTCCGCGGGTAGAGGGCCGTCAGGTGCTGCACTCTGTGTGGAGTCCGGGTGGGGACATCGGGGAGCTGCTGCCCCCTGTGGTGCGTACTCGGAACTAGGTGGATGATTGATGACAGATGCACTTTGGGTCTCAGCTGTCGCGGCTCCGTCGCCGGCCTGCGGTGCGATGTGCTGACCTTGCACGTTGACTGCGAGGCTGGAGGCGGACTGGCCGCGCCGGACGGTGCGGCCGGGCCGAGGCAGCGCAGGGCAGGCAGTGTGTCCGTGTTTACACTTGAGGGCGGACAGTTTCGGCCGACCTGGTTCGAGACGAGCAGGTTGCGTACAGTTCAGTGCGAAAAAGCAGGGTGGTACCTGGGTGGTGGTGTTTTGAAGGCAGTTGACGGAGTGTGGTCGCGGCGTAGTAGACTGTGGGGTGGGTGGCGTTGGCAGCGATGGCGGTTGAGTCCAATGACGGTCCGGGAGGGAAGTCCCATTCGGTGTAGTGGCGGCACGGTCCGTAAGGTCAGTTGCGTTGGTCAAGTAGTGCTGCAGTGGTCGGAATTTCTGGGGTGTTCTCGGCAGAGCCATTTTTGCCGAGAGAACAGGGATAATTGCGGACAAAAAACAAGTTTGCACTAAGCACCAAAAACAAAAAAAACAAAGAAACAAGGGAACAAAATTAGCCTAACAAAATAACCTAACAACATGACAAGAGAAGAGTGATAAAACTAAGAAAATAATTAAAACCTAAGCGATTAAAATTAGAGAAGTTAGAAATAAATACTTAACACTAGCGGTGACTTACGAACTAAGGTGAGTATTAGTCAGCAGCGTGGGACCAGCATCTCCACCATGTTTACCTCTGGGTTTATAATGACAGGTCGCAGATTGAGGACTGTCAATGGCACCAAAGCTACTAGGGCTCTTACCGGACTTGTGCACACAAAGGGCGGTAAGAGGGTGAGTTGAATGAATACTCGGAGAGTTTCGCCTGAACTCCACCTAGCAGGTTGGTAGAATGGTCTGTTCCGCACGCCTGCCGACTAAAGACTAACTCGTCTCAGTCGCGGCGGCGAGCGCTCGGCCCGTGGTCGGCGCGAGCGGGGGTGGCGCATGTTTGGAAAACAAGTGCTGGATCAGCAGCGCAACGCCCGTGACACAGTTCAGAACGCACTGTGAACAACGCGGACCTCGAGGCAACCGTCAAGACCTGCGCGGCCTGCCAGCTGACGGCGAACCAGCCCAGGAAGCCGGCGGCAGCCGCTACTTGGCCACCAGCGCGATCCCCTTGGGAGCGCATCCACATGGACTATGCCGGACCGATCGACGGACACATGCTTCTCATCATCATTGACGCCTTCTCTAAGTGGCCGGTCATCAAAGTGGTAAGCTCACTCAGCGCGCAAACCCTGATTACTCACTCGAGGTACCTTCTATCAGATTACGGCAGGCCCTCGGTCGTGGTGACGGACAACGGCACCTCCTTCGCGGCACACGACTTCCAGAACTTCCTACTCCGGAATGGGATCCGCCACCTCTGCTCCCCGCCCTGGCATCCCTCGTCTAACGGCCTGGCCGAGGCGACGGTCCATTTCGCCGAGTTGCTCCTCGAGCGCTACCAGGAGGGGGACATCCACACCAGAATCCCCCGCGTGATGTGGGCCATGAGGACGAGGCCCTCCCTCACCACCGGCCTCACCCCCGCGGACCGCATGGGGCGGAAATTCCGCACACACTTGACCGCCCTCCACCCCGACTCCGTGCGGTCCGGGGACAACGAGGGCGCGGGGACGACCAACCCCTTTGCCGTAGGTTCAACCATTTGGATTCTAAAGAAGACGGCCAACGATAGCTGGTGGGTACCGGGGGTCGTGCTCGCCCACAACGGGCCGCGCGCACTCCACGCGCTGTCAGAGGCCGGCGTCCGGTTCGGAAACCTGTCAGTGGACCACGCGCGGCAGCGATACGTCCTGGAGCAGCATGAGGAGCCGGAGGACGCCCCGCCCCTCAACGGACCACAGACCGTGCCCCAGGGCGGACTGGCCGGCGCAGCTCACCGCGAGGAGCGCGGAGCTCCGGAAGTACCACGGCCACCCCCTGTCGTCGCGCTCCCCCCCACCCCCCTACCCCCCACCCCCGCCCACCTCCCCTCCCGCGGAGGAGCCGGAAGGATTCCGAGGCTTCGACGGCGACCCCCAGCAACCGCCCGTCGTGCCGGAGCCCACGGTGGTTCTACTCAACCCACCCCCGTCACCCCCACCGCGCGGGCGCGGGCGTGGACGGGCACAACCAGTACCACACCACCGTCAGGACCCTCCCCACCCACAGCGAGTCACCAGGAGCGGACGAGTGGTGAACCCTCCCAAAAGACTCTAATGTCCATGCCTCCCCATGTGCATAACTTGCTATACTTTGCCTCGCTGTGATTGTTTTAAGGTGGATACGTGTAACTTTTGTGGGAACTTCATGTTGGTTTCTTTTTTTTATGTGTTGTTTTTTTTTTGTTTTTCTTCACCCTCACCCCATTGCTTGTGTCGTCTCACCTCCATCTTCATCATGCATTGCCGTTAAAGTGTATCATCCACCTTCAGTGGCTGGGACTTGTAATGTTAACTTATTATGGTATCCCACTTTGCTGCTCCACCCCCATCATCACCTCACACCCACATCGTATTATGTGTTAAGTTCTGCTGGCTTACGCCTTTGTTTCTAATCCTGGCTTGAATTTTAATGCATTGCACTGGCAGTAATGTTAACGTTTTAAATTTCTCACAAGCCCTTGATTTCTGTTTTTTTTTTATTTATGTGTGTTCACCCTCATTTAATCTGCTTTTGGGATCGTGTACCTTGTTCTTTTAACTTAACTGCGGGTTCTTTTCCATGATGCCCTTATGCATTTTTTCCCCCGGGGAGGGGTGTTGTATACTGTTCCCACATTAATGCGGTCTGCTAGAAGCTATTCGCAGCACTGCCATTATTTACACCACCCCGCTCAGCTGTTCAGTTCCCCTACTCTGATTGTCAGTCCCCTGGTTGTCTCCATCGAATAAACATCGTACGCTCCAAGCCTTGGTTTTGTTCCGTCCCATCACAACAACAGAGAACGCTAAAAATAAAGTGTTTCCAAGTATTGAGAGACTTACTACTCTTTTAGAGGAACTTACAGTCCACACTCCCCACAGCAATGTGGGAAAAAACAGCCACCAGACCTATATTCACATTTGTAGGCCAATGTCATGATTATCTGAAGACGTATCTGTGTAAACGTGGGAAGAGATGAACAGGAGCTTATCACAGTACATAAATACATTTATTTAAATCAGGCAATAGGGAGGCATTGCTCATACACCAAGTAATCGCTGCTTTCTTTTTAAAAGAAATAATGAAATTCCAGTTGCAATCCTGCAACTGTCATTCGGGGCAGATTTCAAGTTGCAATCCCGCAACTGTTCCTGGGTGCACAGCAGCAGACAACTGGAAGGCTATCGCATAGAGCGAAGCCACCTCATCTTCCGCTCCCATTCTTTTTTTAAAAGTAAGCAGGACCCAGATCTGAAATAGGTAGCCTCTCAGACTTGTGGGTGCATAATTTGAATAATTGCATAATTATGAATTGTACTATATCAGACACGATATTCTTTTTCAGAATTTTTTTCTTATAAATTTAATTTTTCTGGTACCTGCAGGTGCTGCATCAAGAGTCGAACACGACCAGATTCATACATCACCATTAAAACAGGTCTCTGTCGCAGGTTTGTCATCTAACTTTAGCTGTGATACTCATTTTCTTACAACTAGAATGTCTGAAGGGCCAGGAACTGAGATGACATGCCTCTCAGTCCAATGGTTGAAATGTCAGGGATTTTCCAATTTCAGTAAGAATTAAATATTTTTCAAAATTTATTTTTTTCTTTTTTTTTTCCATTAGGGCAGCAAGAGTACATGTCAGATAGTCTCCTAAAAATAGGCTGCATTAAATCGTTACAGTATTTGTGGAGGCCTCAGAAGGTAGTCAATATGATGTCGCAAAATTAAGAATTAAAAAAAAAAGAGAGAGACAACCATGTACTCTTTTCATTAATCAATGTGAAGTCATATGAAGTCAAGAGATGATGAAAAGTAAATGAGCCATGATGGGACCCCGAGCAAGAATCTAATAAAAATGATTAATTTGCCGCAGAAACTTTATGGGTTATGATTCAAGGACTTTGGCTACCTTCTTAATGGAAATGAAACTCAGACTGAATTTCAGAAATAAGAGACCTGCTCAAGGCGCTCCTTTATAGCAATAATTTTTTTAATTTGGTGCACTGTATGGCAAAATATGATGCGTTTTAGATGTCATGTTCAGCTGAATTTGGAGTGATTTGTGAAAATGATTTTCAGTCACCTTTTTTAAAAAAAACAATCATATGCAGCTGAGGGCTTGGTCTTCACATTAAAGAGCATACCAGAAAATACATTTCCATTTTATTTCCTACTCCAATAGTGTGATTCAGTGCTGACAGATACACGAGACATAGTGATGTTTGGACCATTGGGAAGAATTAAATAATAATAAACAAGTTGTGCAATATCACATACCATTGTAATTGACCTTCGTACTGACATTTATTGATGCAGTGGTACACACCAGCTAGTCTCTCGAAGCCTTTCTCTCCCCTCTTCTCATATCTTCTTTCAGTGCAGCTGCCAGATACTGCTGCACTTCTTTGGTTCCCTCACTTGTCACTCTCACAGCAAGAGGATCAGTGACTGACCATGAGAACGGTGAAAAAGGAACTCTGGCTGCAGTCAGGCAGGAACACGAATCTGCATCAAAGCACCGGGTCTCTGCAACAGCAATCCAGAACCAAAGTCGTCCTAATGGTACAATGATGAAGAGGTTAGCGATGCGCATCGCCCTGGCCTCACGTTGTCACGCGTTGGCAAAGAGACGCCTCGCGTCAAATCAACGTTCTTCACGCATAGAGACTGATTATCTACTCAGGTGCTGATGTCTTCACTAAATTAATAACGAACTCTTAACAACCTTCGTTCGCCGTCAAGCATTAACGTCGATTTTGTTTACACTGAAGGTCGCTCCTGATTGGCTGGAGCAAGAAACGGTGTTCTAGGTGCTGGTTTTAGGTTCTGTGCACGGTGCCAACCTAATTTCAAACGGGGGGATTTCCGTTTCGACTTTATGAATCAATGTCTAAGGTTGCGAAAGATCCGCCAAATACAGAGAGTTACAAATTTTGTACTCTTTTTGATTTGAGTTTTTATACAAGCTAGCGCGGCCGTTTGTATCAGTCAAATGAGCACTTCATTTTATGACGTTCCTGCCGGCAGCGCCCCTCGCGGCTAAACATGAAACTAGGTAACTCGCGAAAACAAACAGACGGGCAGCTCCGGGCGACGTGTGCACGGACGTGTGTACATTACTTGACTCAAAATTACTAAAAATATTTCATTTATAGCTTCGTCTGCCTTGGCTTCGACCGGGCATTTTGTGATTCTGAACTAGATAATTTTTTCAACGGACCTGGTTTTGTGTTGTCCATTTGTCGTATGGTTTGTCAGAACAAGAGGTTATGTGTATGTCGTTTGAGGCACATCTTTTAAATCGAGTATAATTAATTTATACACCTGTGATCTATGAAGCAGATATTTAGAACGAAAGTCTTTTTTTTGTGTGTTCAGGAACTGTTGTATTTTCCTTCTAAACCTGCCTATTCTGTTCGCACTGAAAATATATTCAAGTCCTCATTTCAGCCACTTTTGTTCTCATCGGCGGACATAACTATGGCTTCTGAAATTGAATCACAAATTTATATCAAGGAGGAATTTTGCACAGAACGAATGCTACGTCTGAAGCAAGAGGAGTTCTGTGGTGACATGCCCATGGATGCAATTGGAGATGAAGTCTTTCCATCTGTTTGCGATGAGGTAATAATTTTTTTTCTGTGGACAAGAGTTATTACAACCTGTGCTCATTATGTTCTTAATATTATATATCATTTTGTTCCAGAGTTCTATTGCTGTTAAGCAGGAGGAAGGAGCATCAAGCGAAACACCACCATCAACACCATCCCCACGAACTCTAGTAACATCAACTTTGGTATGTTACCATTTTATGTCTCCTGCATGTTTAATTATTCTCAAGGTTGATTGGATGATTATCTGATTTAATTTCAAAGGTAGATTTCAGACAGGAAAACCTACATATACCAACAATTGGATGATCACAATTGTTGTCTTTTTTATCAAGGGTTTTAAAAATATCATGACCAGCTATCAAGATAATTGGTTCACAGTCTTTCAACGGTCAATAATTCTTACCTATTGATCGAGATCACATGCAAGACACATAGGCATCTTCTATTACTTTTTTATGTACAGTAATTTGTAAAATTATGAAACTGAATCTGAACATCATCCTGAAACACATGTCAATACATATTGATGTGACTGTGCAACAAATCCTTAATTATAATTATTGGACATATGTTAGATACTTAGAAAACCCTTTGTATCAACAGGCTTGAAGACTCAAAAAGCAAGTATCAGTTTTCAAAGTTGAGTGCAATACAATATTAATACCTTTATTTATGAAGATTCTGTTTGTTCTAGTCCAGAGGAACGCAGAAGGTTGCAGTGTCATTCTCTGCATACAGGTAACAACTCCTTTGTAAATCTGCTTCATATTTCTGGTGATGTATGTTTCAGGCACTGTCAGGAGTACAAGATGATTTGTTTGTGTTGAAACATTTCAAAATCTCCTACCGTGAAGAAAAAGTATACAGGTGGACTAAACGTACAACGGAGTTAATACTGAGGTTCCTCAAGACCTTTGCCATCATTGCCCGCAGCTCAAGGGCGATGCGAAGTGCTAACTGCAGCACTACCCTGAATGGACCAAGAGTACTCATATGCGAAGAATGCTCCTGTCAGTTTTCTGGTTTGTACGATCGGTACCTGAAAATTTGCATTCATTACACAACCAGTCACAGAAGAAAATGCAACATACTGATTGGTCGAAAGTGGATCAAACACCAGGTCTCACTTCAGATCATGGTCTCAGCATTGCTGATGGACTTGGATGATTGCTGAGCGAGCGAAGCGAGCGAAGCCCTTCCTTCGGACTTTTCCAGTACCCACAACGACGCCCCCCCCCCCCTGTATACCTATAGTTAAGCAGAGGTATCTTCCTATTACTATTTAGCTACATCTATAAATATACCATACATATACATATATATATATATGTATATAATATTGTTAAAGGGGAAAAGGGGGTAAAATATAGGTATATATATATATTCCCCTTTTCCCCCTTTCCCCCTTTTACACCATTCTATATATATAAATGTATATATATATATGTATATATATGTATATATAAAGAGAGAAAGAGAAAGAGAGAGAGGTATATACCCAGACTGGATTGGCCTCGACTAGGTTAGGTCAGCTAAGTTTGCTGCTTTACTTAGGTACAATTTAGGTGTTGTAAGACAAAAATTGGAGACTGGATCGGCGACGATTAGGTTAGGTTAGCTGAGTTTGCTTAAGTCAGGTACCATGTAGGTGTTGTAAGACAAAAATTGGTTTAGAAATAGGTGAAATCTGGCGAAATCGAAATAATCTATTGTGGGAGCGCTGTCTACCATAGTCTGCAGGCGCTCCACACTTTGTTAGCTGCACCTGCCGGTTTTGCTGCGAGCACAGCAGGAGGCCTACCAGGCCTTGGCTAGTAAGGTCCTCTGTACAGACTGACCATGAAATAGTGAGTGTTACTGTGCAATTGTGAGAAGAGCGTGTTGTTTTAGCTTTACCATTTGTACTTGTTCTTTATTCTCCACCCAAAGTAAAGGGTTTTAATGTGTTATGTTAAGAAAAGCTTGTCTCCTAATCGTGCCTGATTTGCAAATTATGAAATGATACCTTTTTCTTTTCTGAAGCATGTAATTCAATCAACTTTTCCTTTTTGTTTTGTTTATTTGTGTATGTCTAGTTTGAGAATGTTGTAGGATTCTAGTCCTTAATGCATTTTGGCATTTTCTCTAGCATGTGATACAATCAATTTCTCCTTTCTGTTTTTGGGCATTTGTGTATGCCTAGTTTGAGAATGCATAATATGATATTCTTCCACTTTTGGGACGTTTTTCTATCCTCTAAGATGTTGTAAAGTTTTGTGTGTGCCGTGTCTAAGTTTTTACAGCAAAGACTTACTGCAGGATGTGATGCAAGGAAGCAGGGAGAATAACACAACCGTTTAGGCTGAAAGCTGCGAACCAAGTGGACGAGCCCTTGTGGTTTATTGGCGGTCAAGCAAGGCAGTGCATACAAACAAGTGAAGTGAGAAACTATGAGGGGTGTTAGTGTTGTAAACATGTAATCCTCACTCATGTATATATTTAAAAATTACCGCTCAAGCTAGACTTTTCAAGCACCGCCTGTGCATAATTGCTTCCGCACCACTGCACTCCCATAATGCACCATTGCACTCCAGCTCCAGCCATGTTTTGAGAGGAAATAAAGATCACTTCCTGTACAGCTCCTCAACTGACTGGTCGTTATTTCTTTGCTCCTGCCTACTACAATTTTATCCACGCGAATCCAAGTTATCTCACTTAAAATATTACAACACCTGACATTTCCATGACTTTTCCCTGACTTCTAACAACCCTGCAATAATTGCCTTCCAAAACCATCTGCTAGCTGCTAACCTCTGTAATGGCTCTCACATCAAATGCAGATGTAATGTGATGCTGGGCCATGACCTTCACATCTGCAAGGAGGCAGTCTCTGGCGTACTTCACAAAGTGCCAGTTCTTCTGTATGAGTTCAAGGACAAGGCGTCCTGCATCCTCACGGTGAGACTCCATAATGTGGTTCATGACAAGAACCATCCTCTCTGGCGAGCCATGTTTCTGCATGTGACAGATTGGGCATTTCACGACAGTGGCCAGCCCTGTCACTCTCCTGCAGAACTGAGACCTCGGGCTCGCTGCTATGGTGGAGTAATCTTCCATGACTGCCTTGGCGGACATGATAGCGGCCATCTCACGGAGTGACACTTGACGTCGCCTGTGTCGTTTAATCTGCTGTAACGTCTTGTCTTGAGTTTCCATCATGAATGCGAATTTCTTGGTGGCCTAAAGGGAAAACGATTGAGACAAATAAAGTACACTCATACATATATGTGCATATACAAGACAAACAGCACTTACAGTATGGAGTCACTACTATTCTACATACCATGCTCTGGTTCTGCCGAGACTGAAATGGTACATGGTTACAGAGGCAGGCGGCAGGAGTGTTGATGCCGCTTGCTGGTGGACGAGGTGTTTCCTCAGTCTCCGCTTGGAATGCTGTCGAGCTTGGGGTGTATTTCCATTCAGTTTCATCAATATCGATGGCCTCACTGTTGCATTCTTCTGGATCATTCTGGGACACCTGAAACAAGAGAGAATAAGCAATGGGTTAGGTAACTCAGCATTTCTTTTCATATTCCAGTGTTGTGATGATTTACTTTAAAACAGGGGTAAATCATGTAAAAGCTTTGTAAAAAAAGGGTTTATTTTAAATAATGACGATGGCCGTGGTGTTAATAATTGCATCACATGTACGGACAGATAAAATAAATACAGTACGATACCTACACAACACAGTTGGACAGGTTAGGTATGTCTGAAACACTGCTCTACTGTGGAGTAGCTGCTCCAGTTAGCGAAGGTATTAGTCATGAGAGATCATTGAATAAATAAATTTATCCTGACTTTTCTGATAAAGAATATTCAGGTAATATGGAAGCACCAAGAGATTTACTAGCGCATAAAATATAAAAGAAATATTGGTACGAAATGAAGATTTGCAGTACTTACGTCAGGGGCTTCCAATTTTATGTCGATGAGGAAGTCCGACATTATTTCCGTGAGATTAGTTGTACTACTAAATTTTGACAAAGAGTTGTGAACCAGGAGAACAATAACCAACCGCGATCGGCTTTACGATCAGCGTCAAGGTCGGTTTGACGCTTGACGCATGACGCTGGAGCCGTAAGCCCTATGGATCCTTTCAATTGCGATTCGATTTTGTTTTAAAAGTAGAAGAATC
Source organism: Megalurothrips usitatus (assembly GCA_026979955.1). Classification (NCBI taxonomy): domain Eukaryota; kingdom Metazoa; phylum Arthropoda; class Insecta; order Thysanoptera; family Thripidae; genus Megalurothrips; species Megalurothrips usitatus. Next base: position 11,328,796 of record CM049604.1, read on the forward strand.
TAGGGCACATTGGGCGTCAGCGTCAAGTGTCACGCGTCAATTCTAAACCGGCCTAAAGATACTAGATCTCTTATAGCCTAGACAGAAGACAATACAAAAACGTCGAGCTCGAGCGTCGAGATATCGAACGACTCGAAGGTCGATGTGTCCTGTATAACCAACCAGTCAGTCTGAATAAATCCGTCCTACTGAAACGTTCGTACATCGATGTTCTGTTTATCCGTGCTCATCTGTTTTACCAGCCATTCACATTGAACTCTGCAGGAACCATCCGAATCCGCTGTACCACAGTACACAACACATACCACAGCTTCAACGTTGGCAATTTTGTTTCAAAAACAAGTAAGGAAGAAGCAAAGGGAACAGTACGTTCCGACGCTGTGCTAGGTGGCGTTTCACAGATCGCGGGGCACATAGTGACGCGAAAGCGAACCTAGCGACACCCTAACCCAGTCCCAGTGTGTGTCCATGGTTGAAGGCGTCTCTGAGAGAGAGAGTTTTTCATCACCTGGCCTATCGCCGAGGCATCGGGGCTTGGGCTGTCCGGCAAGAGAGAGAGAGAGGGAGTCTCTAGTATCCCTCGGCCGGATTCTGATTTGCAACCAGTCAGTGTGATCAATTATTTACCGGGGCAAATCATGGCTGTAGAAGGTAAACATCCCACCATTATGCTCGATGCGGAAGGATTATGGAATTTTCCCCGAATACTAGACGAACGTGTGTTTCACGATCCCGAAGTTCGCCGGTTCGGCTTTGTCAAGGTTAGGAATCATTTTGTCCTCCCGCCTCTTTAATTTTGACGTATTTGACCCTTGACCCCGCCCCTCTCTATCATACCTCCCTTCGTCCCGTGCGACTGAAGGAGTTTAGTTCAGTTGCCAAACTTATTCGTGTTTTCATTTTCTTGCTTCCAACCTTTTTTTTCCCACTCCTGCCTAACTTTATCAATGTCTCATTTCTATAGGTTAAGCTGGATGCAGCCTTACGAGGGCAGTCGCATACTGGATTTAACTTCTTCTCCCAGTATCCTTGGCAACAAATGGCTGTCAACGTGAAGAAGACAACACTAGTCAGTGGAGTCAAGGAGGGCAGCAAGGATTGCTTGTTCTTGGCTGAACAAGTTCGTGCCTCGTCTGCGGAAGCTGTGGCTTACAGGATGAAGGTGGAGTCGGACCGTCGGTTCATGGAGAAAGGTGGCCCAGGGAAGAAGAAATCAACACCTCAGAAAACGACATGTTGGTTGGTATAGCATTAATTAATTAATCTCTTACGGCTATCTGTATCACCACCTCTACATTATGGTTCTGGCTGTGCTGTATGAGTACTTATGGGGCTTCTCCTTGAGCTTGAGCCTGCTATACTTTTGTGTTTATGCAGCACATTAGCTTTGGAGAGAGGGGGTGTGGATGGCTTTGTGAAGCACTTGTCTGAAACATTGAAGAAGGCCTCCTTATGTGGTGGAACAGTACCATCATCTTCTCAACCTCCCATGCAGGACCAGTGGCCTAAGAGTCGTATGGAGAAGCTGCTCGGTATGCCCATGAAGGAGAGGGCAGATGCCGTTCTTATAAGCATGAACAACGAGAGACTGTACAAAAGTGGAAGTGAGAGTGGGTGTCAGTGCAAGTCCTGCTTCAATGACGTGGATGTGCAGGCGCTGATTCCTCAAAGCACACCTCGTCCGCTGTCACCACCAACCGATGACACATCAGAGGAAAATTCCAAGTCGCTGTTTTACCTTGCCAGCGTTCCAGTTGTTAGGGAGGAACCTTTGTTTATGACATCCTCCTTCGCCATGATCTTCATCACATTCTTAAGCATGCTCAGTTTTCTGCCTGGTTACTTTCTGGGCGTGTCATGTCCCGCTGCATACGTCGGAGTGGCTCACTCCCTCTTCAATTTCCATATAGAGGCCATGGGTCTGTGGAGTTTTAACTTTATTCATCACGGCGCCCCTAAGTTCTGGTGAGTCACTCCATTGTTTTTCTCATGCCTCTGTCCTTTGACTTTTTATGCTGCTGTACACATGTGTGTGAAACAATCTCCTTCCTACAAGACTAATTGGCTGGCTATTCATTGCAGGATCATCGTTCCCCCAGCTTTTGTGAGGCAGGTGGATGATCTCCTTGCCAGGGAAGGGTTTGGCGGGATGCACAAATTTTGCTCCAACTGGCTCTTACACAAATGCTTCTTCATCCTGCCCCAGCTTTTGCGTGCCAACAGGATTCCCTACAGCATTGTAAGTGCGGTTTCCTTCTCCTTTAATATCTTCAAAGTTGAGAATGGTTAATTCATTATCATGACTATTACTGTTAAGATGGCATGGATACCTAGCTCCTCTTCTTACCCCCTTCTCTTCCACATTCTTGATGATCCTGGTTTTGTTGTGCAGTAGATTCTTCAATCAGGCTTTTTGAACTTTATTTTTTAAATTTCATTTTGTTCTATGCTTGCAGGTTATTCAGAGGGAAGGGGAAGGCATCATCATTCTCCCAAATGCTGGTCATTGTGGGGCAAACCTGGGTGTCAACCTGGCTGAGGCATGTAACATTGCTACAAAAGAATGGCTCCCTTATGGCTGTGTGTCATCAGCTTGTACTTGCATGTAAGTGAACACCCTATGAAATGAACTATATATAAACACACCATCATGACCTAACTCATTTCTAAACTTGCCAAGCCTGGACTTATCTCATTCTCTGTCTCTCTCACTCTCTCTTTTTGTTTTGCTAGCTTTTCACTTTCCTTTGAATTATTTTTGCAGGCAGATTTTGGTCATTCTGTTTTTTGTTCCATGGTTGCAGGGGTCCAATGGTCCACTCAGATCTAACCACGTTGTTAATGAAGGAAAAGTGGACTGAATTGTTAGAAGCTTACCGGAGGGATGACGTATGCAACTTCATGGTCGATGATCTCTACTTCCAGCAGTCCATTCTGGTAGGTTCAATATTCTCTTTCTCATATTCATACATTCCTTTTCTTGTTTCTTTGCCTCATTCACTGGAGTGGGGTGGTGAACACAATTACTACAAATCGACTTACCTTGGTGCCTCTTTTCCTCCTCACAGCACCCAGCATGCCGTGCGGTATCAGGAGCAGGATCTTTAGCTGGTAGTGGTTATGGCAGTGTCAGTGCTGCCCACAGGAAGAGGATGAGGGTGCAGCAGCAGCAAGTCAATACTTCTTCGTGTCCAGTCCCTGGCTGCGATTTCTTGCTGCACCTTGATAAGAAGAAGGTTTGTTTGCAGCACTTCAAGGTGAAACACACGAATCATTGCAGTGAAAGAAACGTGAAACTATTCTGTCAAAAGCACAATATAAATCTGTGATGGTGGGTGAAGTTTGTGACTTAGCCAATAATTGGCCAGTCCCGACCATTACATAGTAATGCCTTCTTATTTAATTAGGAAAATAAACAAACAAGTCATGACGCACAGAAACTTGTTGATTAAAGTTAAGATTTTTGCAATGGTTGCATGTGAACTATTTCTGTTTTGTACTTGTGCAGATGATAATAATCTACAATAAATAATAAAAAGAAACTGTTTGTGTCATCCTCTGGAAGTTCCACTGTACCTGAGGCATCAATTTACTGCAAGTCCCATGGACAGGTGCCCTCCATGTCCCACAACCACACTGGGAACTCTATGAAGCTTAATTATACATGTTCAAATGCAGGTGTTCACTACTACTGCAATTAAACCAATGATTGTGATGGAGTAGCTGTAGTTTATTGTCCCTGTTATTCCTTTTTTTATCTTGTGAAATATTACGTGTCATCAATCATGAAGCGAATGTAGTGGTCTCATTACTATCACAAAGTCGACTGGGTGCAAACTTGCATCCCATTTTAATACCCCCCTCCCCTATTTCTTGCACCCTTTCGATTTTTAGCAGATGATGCATTAAAAAAAACCATATCAAATAAAAATATTAATAGTGTGTCAGCAGTTTGTATTTTCATGCCGAGGTAGGGAAGCGGATCGTAAGGATCCAGATTGCTCTGATTTATTTGGAAAGTTTAATGTTTTCCTATCATTGGTTAGCTGTATGGGGTGCCATGTAAATTTTACTTTCTTGCTTCAATAGATTAAATTTTAAAGTTGACAAATGAACTGAGAGTATAGAAATAATGTATCTCTGCTTTCATGTCACTTTGTGCCATATTTTCTTGAACAATAATTTCATGATGCTCACCTCATTGAGTGGAAGGTGCTGCTTTCACACAAGGCATTTGAAAAGATGGTTCAAATTTAAAAGTTAGACATTTACTGAATTTCAGAAAAGTTTTATTCAAGATCTCTTTCTCTGATCTATAATTATTAATAATTTTTCATATTGCAGTTATTGCTATGTCCATAAATAATGATGAACAAATAATGCTGTAGACATTGTGCACAAACAACAGATAACCAAACAAACAGCTCAAAGAAGAATACCAAGACTTATACAGGGCAAAATGCATCACTTAATTAAACAAGTAATATTTGACCCACCCAAGATCAAGTACAGCAGCTACTTGTTGCCGGGTTCACCAGTTTCCTCCTCCATTTCTTCCTCTGACGTCAAAAATTTCTCTCATGATATACGATGAGAATTTGGTGTTCAGCGAGGAATATAGGGTCTGCACAGTGTTTACGTGCTGTCGTTGCAAGCAATCAGGAACAGTAAATCTGTCTCTGTTTATTAAGCGGTTGGCTCCCCACACGATATGTTTGAAGGTGGTTGGTGCTATGGAACGGAGGCATTGAGGACCCTCCACCAACTTCAGTCCTCGCAGGATGACACATCCTGCCTTGAGAAACGTCTTCTCTCTGGCCCTGAACTCCCGCATAAGTAACTCGTCGTCATTCTTGAACTGCTCCATTTCACTTAAACAAAAATTGTACAAACTGAAATGAGATACGAGTCACATAAAGGGAGGGAGTTTTCAAGACCTAATAAATGAATGGTATATAATTAATGGCCCATGGAGGACATCATTACCATGACCATCAAAATCATAAAGCACATGTACTCACTAGGGTGAGAAAACCGCACAGGCCGGCATGAAGCGACCTTTCAGGTCACTGGTGATAAAGTGTAGACCTCTTGAGAGGAGGTCAGCCTCCACAAGAAGCATGTGTCCATCCACTTCTTGGTTCATGTAACCGCCGTACCCGTCCCAGCTGGAACCAAGAAAGTTCGGATGATTGCGGATGAAATGCGTCTTGCACTGAGTGCGTCCCTCCTTGTTGCTTTTGCTGAAGCCATAGCCACACAGGACGCATTTCTCCTCCCAGAACAAGTTCTGCATCCTCTGACTGCGCCGTTCATATCGCTTGTTGTCGCTGTCCTTATTGGCCCTGGTGTAGCAACACTGGTTCTGCGATCATTAAACAGGCAACAGTGAGACAAGGAAAACAGATTCAATCTGCAAACAAAAAGGTTAACAGTACGCCAAGATAAGGCTTCGCTCTTAAACAGGTTTCCTCACCTTAAGATACCATGAGGGATTTTCTGGTACACATTCAGAATATAACAAGGCGTGCCCTGCTGATCCGTAGTCCCAAGTGATTTGAGTCTTGGCATGTAAAGGTCCACTGTGTTGTCTCATCTTAACTTGGAAGACTGGGGACTTGGGGGTTCCTCCTGGAGATCTGCTGTAACTGACCTTAACTGTTGATGCAGCTGTCGTGCAGCAGTTGGCATAGGAAATCGGGCCTCCAAGGTACAAGTGATAGGGCTTGCCGCTGACGGTGTGTGTGACTGAGGATCTCTCCCAAAGGTGGGAGAGTGGAGTCTCTCCAGGGGGAACCTCTACCACCCACCCACATGTGAGTGGCTTTGCGTCCGTGAAAGAGATTGGTCTAGTGGCGTATTCGTGCACCACAAGTGTGAGTCCTGGAGACTGCTCTTCAGGGTCCCCCACGATCTGAAAGTTGACAACGGCGTTCCTCCATGTCTCTTTCCAAGTAGTAATCGCTCTGACCCTGCTTCCCACTGTCAGTGTTGGCTCCTCCATCATCTTCTACTGGAGCTGTGGCTCTGCAGCATCTCATGCTGGCATTAAGGTACTTGAGTGCACACCTGTTATCAAAATCCCACAACATCTTCAGTTGCTCAGTGGTAGGCGGCAGAAATGCACTTCCATGAATGTCGACACCTTCACGATTTTGCCTTCTTGCAAACTTGCATGGAGGTTCACTCTTCTTGTGCTGCTGGTCTCCTGCTTGATGCTTGGCATACCCTTCTCTCTGCCTTGACCTGCAATTGTAATTGAAACAGATGGTTAACCTAGAATTGTGCAATATTATGCTCAAAGTACGCCAAATATTGCTCGTTTGCGATACCAGGTTTAACCCTAGTAATGTGCAGAATCCGTCACTTTCATCCGGGTTAGGTTCTATTGATGCGTGGACATTTTGCACGTACGTGTCGCGCAACGCTCTCTGGTCAACGTATGGATGGGACCGTGCTTTGCGAACCCTTCTCTCATACGCAGTCATCGACGTCCCACAGGCCCCGAGTCCGATCCAGGTTGTGGAGATCGAGGCTGAGACAGTGTCTCTATCCCCGGCGTCGAACCCTCCCGCGGCCTCCGACCTCCAACTGATCTCGGTGAGTAGAACACTGTAAAATGCATCGCGTCGCTTCTGCACTCCCCTCTTAACGATCGACTGTGACACGCAGGAGCCGGAGAGCACGACAGAGGAGCACAGACAGTGGAGCCCAACAGCTAAAGAGCCGTACGTCCAGCCGCGGGTGAAGCACAGCAGCGCACGGGTCCGCCGCACTTACGAGGCTGGCGACGACACGGACAGCGATTGCAAGTCAGCAGGAAGCTCGTCGCCCAAAACGGTGAGTGTACATTCAACAACACGTCCAATCGGTGTACTCTCGTCCTCTGCAACCGTGCTAATTGCACGCTACAGTAGCCAACGCGGTAACGCATGCCATGCCGGCCGGGAAAAGGGTACCTTACGTCCTTCTACGTAGCGCGTCGTGTCAGGTTCATCCGGCGGTACTTCTCCTCGCGTACGTAGTCAGCCGTCGTACATTTTGCACTGCGCGTCCTGCCTAGCGAATATGGGGTCTCTCACGTACTTGCACGCGAACCTTATGTCAGCTTCGCGGCGCGCGGAGACCGCAGCGTCGCGTACTCTGACTTCGTACGAAATGCACTACGTACTTTGGTACGCGGAGACGCCTGCCCCGCCAGCCCCGAGTAATTATGCCCACGTACTTGCACGCGGTCCTTGTGTCAGCCTTGTCCCGCGGTGGGACCGCAGCGTCGCGTACTCTGACTTCGTACGAAATGCACTACGTACTTTGGTACGCGGAGACGCCTGCCTCGCCAGCCCCGAGTAATTTTGCCCACGTACTAGCACGCGGTCCTTGTGTCAGCCTTGTCCCGCGGTAGGACCGCAGCCTCGCGTACTTTGACTCCGTACGAATTGCACTACGTTCCATGGCACGCAGAGACGCGAGCTCGGCAAGGCACGAGTCACTTCATCTTCGTACTTGCACGTGAGCGCTATGTCAGCTTCGCGGCGCGCGGAGACCGCAGCGTCGCGTACTCTGACTTCGTACGAAATGCACTACGTACTTTGGTACGCGGAGACGCCTGCCCCGCCAGCCCCCAGCCCCGAGTAATTTTGCCCACGTACTTGCACGCGGTCCTTGTGTCATCCTTGTCCTGCGGTGGGACCGCAGCCTCGCGTTCTTCGACCCCGTACGAAATGCACTACGATCTATGGTACGCAGCGACGCGAGCTCGGCAAGGCACGAGTCACTTCATCTTCGTACTTGCACGTGAGCGCTATGCTTCGCGGCGCGCGGAGACCGCAGCGTCGCTTGACTTCGTACGAAATGCACTACGCTTTGGTACGCGGAGACGCCTGCCTCGCCAGCAGCGTACTCGCTTGTGTCAGCCTTGTCCTGCGGTGGGACCGCACTTCGTACGAAATGCACTACGTACTTTGGTACGCGGAGACGCCTGCCCCGCCGCCAGCCCCGAGTAATTTTGCCCACGTACTTGCACTTGTGTCATCCTTGTCCTGCGGTGGGACCGCAGCCTCGCGCGACCCCGTACGAAATGCACTACGATCTATGGTACGCAGAGACGCGAGCTCGGCAAGGCACGAGTCACTTCCTTCGTACTTGCACGTGAGCGCTATGTCAGCTTCGCGGCGCGCGGAGACCGCAGCGTCGCGTACTCTGACTTCGTACGAAATGCACTACGTACTTTGGTACGCGGAGACGCCTGCCCCGCCAGCCCCGAGTAATTTTGCCCACGTACTTGCACGCGGTCCTTGTGTCATCCTTGTCCTGCGGTGGGACCGCAGCCTCGCGTTCTTCGACCCCGTACGAAATGCACTACGATCTATGGTACGCAGCGACGCGAGCTCGGCAAGGCACGAGTCACTTCATCTTCGTACTTGCACGTGAGCGCTATGTCAGCTTCGCGGCGCGCGGAGACCGCAGCGTCGCGTACTCTGACTTCGTACGAAATGCACTACGTACTTTGGTACGCGGAGACGCCTGCCCCGCCAGCCCCCAGCCCCGAGTAATTTTGCCCACGTACTTGCACGCGGTCCTTGTGTCATCCTTGTCCTGCGGTGTCCTTGTGTCATCCTTGTCCTGCGGTGCACGCGGTCCTTGTGTCATCCTTGTCCTGCGGTGGGACCGCACCGCAGCCTCGCGTTCTTCGACCCCGTACGAAATGCACTACGATCTATGGTACGCAGCGACGCGAGCTCGGCAAGGCACGAGTCACTTCATCTTCGTACTTGCACGTGAGCGCTATGTCAGCTTCGCGGCGCGCGGAGACCGCAGCGTCGCGTACTCTGACTTCGTACGAAATGCACTACGTACTTTGGTACGCGGAGACGCCTGCCCCGCCAGCCCCGAGTAATTTTGCCCACGTACTTGCACGCGGTCCTTGTGTCCTTGCCGGTGGGACCGCAGCCTCGCGTTCTCCCGTACGAAATGCACTACGATCTATGGTACCGACGCGAGTCGCGTACTTGCACGTGACTTTTGCCCACGTACTTGGCACGCGGAGACGCCTGCCTCGCCAGCCCCGAGTAATTTTGCCCACGTACTTGCACGCGGTCCTTGTGTCATCCTTGTCCCGCGGTGGGACCGCAGCCTCGCGTACTTCGACCCCGTACGAAATGCACTACGATCTATGGTACGCAGAGACGCGAGCTCGGCAAGGCACGAGTCACTTCATCTTCGTACTTGCACGTGAGCGCTATGTCAGCTTCGCGGCGCGCGGAGACCGCAGCGTCGCGTACTCTGACTTCGTACGAAATGCACTACGTACTTTGGTACGCGGAGACGCCTGCCAGCCCCCAGCCCCGAGTAATTTTGCCCACGTACTTGCACGCGGTCCTTGTGTCATCCCTTGTCCTGCGGTGGGACCGCAGCCTCGCGTTCTTCGACCCCGTACGAAATGCACTACGATCTATGGTACGCAGCGACGCGAGCTCGGCAAGGCACGAGTCACTTCATCTTCGTACTTGCACGTGAGCGCTATGTCAGCTTCGCGGCGCGCGGAGACCGCAGCGTCGCGTACTCTGACTTCGTACGAAATGCGTACTGCACTTGTGTCATCCTTGTGTGGGACCGCAGCCTCGCGTTCTTCGACGTACGAAACGCACGCTATGGTACGCAGCGACGCGAGCTCGGCAAGGCACGAGTCACTTCATCTTCGTACTTGCACGTGAGCGCTATGTCAGCTTCGCGGCGCGCGGAGACCGCAGCGTCGCGTACTCTGACTTCGTACGAAATGCACTACGTACTTTGGTACGCGGAGACGCCTGCCCCGCCAGCCCCGAGTAATTTTGCCCACGTACTTGCACGCGGTCCTTGTGTCAGCCTTGTCCTGCGGTGGGACCGCAGCCTCGCGTTCTTCGACCCCGTACGAAATGCACTACGATCTATGGTACGCAGCGACGCGAGCTCGGCAAGGCACGAGTCACTTCATCTTCGTACTTGCACGTGAGCGCTATGTCAGCTTCGCGGCGCGCGGAGACCGCAGCGTCGCGTACTCTGACTTCGTACGAAATGCACTACGTACTTTGGTACGCGGAGACGCCTGCCCTGCCAGCCCCCAGCCCCGAGTAATTTTGCCCACGTACTTGCACGCGGTCCTTGTGTCATCCTTGTCCTGCGGTGGGACCGCAGCCTCGCGTTCTTCGACCCCGTACGAAATGCACTACGATCTATGGTACGCAGCGACGCGAGCTCGGCAAGGCACGAGTCACTTCATCTTCGTACTTGCACGTGAGCGCTATGTCAGCTTCGCGGCGCGCGGAGACCGCAGCGTCGCGTACTCTGACTTCGTACGAAATGCACTACGTACTTTGGTACGCGGAGACGCCTGCCTCGCCAGCCCCGAGTAATTTTGCCCACGTACTAGCACGCGGTCCTTGTGTCAGCCTTGTCCCGCGGTAGGACCGCAGCCTCGCGTACTTTGACTCCGTACGAATTGCACTACGTTCCATGGCACGCAGAGACGCGAGCTCGGCAAGGCACGAGTCACTTCATCTTCGTACTTGCACGTGAGCGCTATGTCAGCTTCGCGGCGCGCGGAGACCGCAGCGTCGCGTACTCTGACTTCGTACGAAATGCACTACGTACTTTGGTACGCGGAGACGCCTGCCCCGCCAGCCCCGAGTAAATTTGCCCACGTACTTGCACGCGAGCTTTATGTCAGCCTTGTCCCGCGGCGGGACCGCAGCCCCGCGTACTCTGACTTCGTACGAAATGCACTGACGTACAATAGTACGCAGCGACGCGCGCCCTGGCAGGCACGTGTCACTTCATCCACGTACGTTCACGTGGGGCGCTGTCAGCCTTGCGCCCCGGGGAGACCGTAGTTTCGCGTACCTCGACATCGTGCGAAATGCACGGCATTATAATGTACGCAGAGGCACGTACCATGCTAGCCCTGGTGGCCGCCGGTGGCTGCTGGTTTCCCGTTGTCCGCGTACTTTTTCGCCGTTTGCGCTTATGACGTTTTGTATGTTGCGTGCTATAGGTACGCGGATGATTCGTTAGTGTGTTACGCTCAGAGTGTGCGAGAGGAATCTTATTTTTAGGAAAAGGGGGTCTCATGTCTTTAACTTAAATGCCGTTGCGTAAAATCTCGACCTGCGCTGCAGGATTATATTGCTGCTTAACGATTCCGGAGGCATACTTCGCCAAACGGTACTTTGGGGCAACCCCAAAAGCTGAGACGGGATCATACGTACGTGTGAATCCGTCTTGCCCGTACCCTATGTGATTTTTCACGCGCAGTGCGCCGGCAAACGTTGAAAGACGACTCGCTGGACTCTTGCGTCTAGGGTGCTCAGGGCCGTGCTGTGAATGCACTGCACGAGCTAGCTGTGTGGCGGCGAAGGGACACCGCCACTCAGATATGACTTTGGTTCCGTGGTGATCCTGTAGTCAAGTTTTCATGTCGCGTTGTAGTGGTACGCGAAATGTGCAGATTGGTCATGCGGCCACGGTGTGTGAGGCACAATTTATTTTAGCGAAAAGAAGGTGCCCAGACAAGGCCTCCAATGCTCTTACATAAAATCTTATCCCGCACAGCAGGATTAAAATGTTGAACGATTCCGGAGGCATACTGTGCCAAACGGTACATTGGGGCAACCCATAAAGCTGAGACGGGATCATACGTACGTGTGAATCCGTCTTGCCCGTACCCTATGTGATTTTTCACGCGCAGTGCGCCGGCAAACGTTGAAAGACGACTCGCTGGACTCTTGCGTCTAGGGTGCTCAGGGCCGTGCTGTGAATGCACTGCACGAGCTAGCTGTGTGGCGGCGAAGGGACACCGCCACTCAGATATGACTTTGGTTCCGTGGTGATCCTGTAGTCAAGTTTTCATGTCGCGTTGTAGTGGTACGCGAAATGTGCAGATTGGTCATGCGGCCACGGTGTGTGAGGCACAATTTATTTTAGCGAAAAGAAGGTGCCCAGACAAGGCCTCCAATGCTCTTACATAAAATCTTATCCCGCACAGCAGGATTAAAATGTTGAACGATTCCGGAGGCATACTGTGCCAAACGGTACATTGGGGCAACCCATAAAGCTGAGACGGGATCATACGTACGTGTGAATCCGTCTTGCCCGTACCCTATGTGATTTTTCACGCGCAGTGCGCCGGCAAACGTTGAAAGACGACTCGCTGGACTCTTGCGTCTAGGGTGCTCAGGGCCGTGCTGTGAGTGCACTGCACGAGCTAGCTGTGTGACGGTGAGGGTGCACCGCCACTCAGCGTGTGATGATGTGTTTAGGAGAAACAGGCGAAACCTCCAATGCTCACGAAGTGTCTTAAGAGTGCTAAAGGCATGCAAAAGCTGGAAATTGGTCTTATGGTCTTATGGCCGATGTGTACGATGATATCTCATAGAACGAAGGTTGTCTTTGCGATACCTCCAATGCTCAAGTAATGACTTTAGTTGAACACGCCTGTAATTCAGGCATATACCCGTGCAGCGCGTTAGGGTTCGCGCGCTGCTAAAAGAGGGCAATTCCTCTCGGTCAGAGTGTCATTCAGTTCACAGTTCGAATGTGGCTAGGGTTCACCACGCCGTTCTGTGTCGTGAATTGACTCGGTGCAAAGACCAGCTCAGGGTGGCTTGAAACCTCCCGTGGAGCAGTACGGCAAATGCTGGTTTACTCCTGATGTTCAGTACGCACGAGGACGCACCTAAAACCAATTTTTCCCGTGCAGCGCGTTAGGGTTCGCGCGCTGCTAAAAGAGGGCAATTCCTCTCGGTCAGAGTGTCATTCAGTTCACAGTTCGAATGTGGCTAGGGTTCACCACGCCGTTCTGTGTCGTGAATTGACTCGGTGCAAAGACCAGCTCAGGGTGGCTTAAAACCTCCCGTGGAGCAGTACGGCAAATGCTGGTTTACTCCTGATGTTCAGTACGCACGAGGACGCACCTAAAACCAATTTTTCCCGTGCAGCGCGTTAGGGTTCGCGCGCTGCTAAAAGAGGGCAATTCCTCTCGGTCAGAGTGTCATTCAGTTCACAGTTCGCATGTGGCTAGGGTTCACCACGCCGTTCTGTGTCGTGAATTGACTCGGTGCAAAGACCAGCTCAGGGTGGCTTGAAACCTCCCGTGGAGCAGTACGGCAAATGCTGGTTTACTCCTGATGTTCAGTACGCACGAGGACGCACCTACAATTGATTTAATGACGATAGTAACCAACCACAGTGATAATATTAGCTGCTGCGACCGCTGGTTAAGGCATTGCTATAAGACAAACGCTGAAGGGTCTTCGACGCTTGGCGGAATGCACAGTCTACTGTGCTCCTATGACAGGCGACCGTGTTCGTGTGATCATGGCACGTCTAGTGCCCGTGTCTTGCCGTGTCCTTTCGTGTTGTGGAGTAACGGGGCTGCACCGTTAGCACGCACATAGGACATACGGTGGACATCGGGCTATCGACTTTTTGTGATAAATCTTTACTTTGGCTCATGGGCCAGGAAATAGTGTTATTGGTGGCAGTTTCATTGGTGATGTGTGTTTATTTCAGTGCTGTCACACTGAATCTGGTCAGATTAAGAGGAGAGAAAAAGATGCCCTCAAATGTCATGGATATTTCTGCCCAGAATGCTTTTTGTGCCTTGCGAAGAAATATGTAATTTCTATATGGAGTGGTAATTTTTGTTTTGCTCTGATCTACTTGGTTTTGGCATTTTTAGATTCGTCTTGTTTTCCTCTTTACTTTGATGTATAATTTGTGGTGTCTGTAGATAACGTTGGCAAATTCGATTTTGAATTTTTTCTCGTTCTGGTTTACATCCTTTGTGTGGCACAGTGCGATGTGCTCCCGGATGTCTTTGGGCATGTTGGCCAGAAAGTAACAGTACGGGCAGCGGCGGGTAGGTTTTCTGCCCTGGAACAAGAAATAGAAAATAACAAATTAGGATAAAATAATTCAGTTGCAATCGATCGAGTCATAAGATGGCTGGATGTAAGTTTACGAACCTTACTTTCCTTCGCCATGAGAGAAGTTGGCATCGACCTGTAAGCTGCCAGCTGGTTTTGAGTCATGTTATGTCTTGGCTGGCTTTTTTGAAGCATCCTTTTCTGGAAAAGTAAAAAACAATACGAGCATTAGTAACAGAAACATATCTGACAAAAAGAAACAACCAAAAACGAGCTAAAATAGTAATGCACACATAAAAACTAATTACAACTTAAACATACCTCACTGGCGGTCATCTCTCCCTTCAACTCATTAACCTTTGATTTTTTCTGAACTGGCGTAGTCCCGATTGAGTCTCGCCCTTCGGCTGATTTGCCGTACGGACTCCCTTTGGTTGCCAGCTCATGAAGCTGAAAAAGGGACACAAAATTAGAACGTGCACTGAAACAACCATTTGTTATGAAAATATAAAATTAATGTTGTCGAAACCTTACTTTTCGTTTGAGTGGCGACTGCATGGCGGCCTCAGTTTGTTTGACAGTGGCGGCCTTGTTGGCGGGACTCTTGACCGTCTTACGGATTCGCTCTTTCTCATCGGCCATGAAAAGGTTCCTCTTCAACCTTTCCAGCTCCAGCTCCCGTTCAATCAATTTCAGCTTCAGTGCGAGATCCTGTAAACACAATAAAAGAAAATTTAGAAAAAAATGGGTCCAAGTGTTTTACCGAAAAACTCGTGTAACGAACGAGCTGAATCTTACCTTGGCAGATCCGCTCTCCTTCGACTTCCTCCTTTTGGAAGACGTGGATTCTTTCTTTGGGAGGTGTCCACTCTCGTCCTTCTGAAAATGAAAAGAAAAAAGAATAGCACGCATTATACGATAATATCTGAATCAGTGGCACTCTCCTCAGGCCCCCATAGTCACCTGGGTTAGCACGTGGACGCTGTCATCCAGGTCGTCTTCCTCCAGTACGACAACCGGGCTGTCGTCCTGGTCCCCGTGTGGTTGTGGGGAATCAGCGCCAGTCTTTGCGGCCTTTCCCAGCTCGGACTGGAAGGAAACAGAATAAAACAACGTTAGGTTGATGCTGAAAGTGTCTATGAGGAGGTAGGAAGCCACCCACCCAAAATCGTCCCTTTTCTGATTCAACCCTCCCCTCCCCCTTTCTTCTTTCGAGTTCCCCAGACAGAAAGTAACATAACTGAATCGTCCCCCTGACTTACAATCTTTTCTGCTACACGACAACGCAGCCTATCACTGCGGTGGACCAGCGGGTCCAGCTCGCAGTCCACAGCCAAATAACCCGCTACATCTCGGAGACAACGGATTGCCTAGTACATACAGGTCACGCAAAATTTCAATTAAAATGGATAATGACGATACCGTAGGCGGCGCTCTTTGAGAGCGGAGCCGCCACCGGTAACAGAGAGGAAATGGCACGAAGAAACGGCGTCATGACGCCCTGATGGCCACCTAACCAAAGTTGGAGGGAAGGACCACTTTTTGCAAAAAACAGCGGCGTCCGGGCGCCCAGCGCAAGACTTAGCCCACGAAATACATCGCCTGGACGGGGAATAGCTAGGCGAGTGCACTAGAAACGTTCAGTCATTGTAGAAAACTGATCGCGAGAGAAAATTTGAAAAATATGACCACTAGGGGGAAGTGGAGGGTGGCCAGCCGGCACGGCTGGCATCCCACCGTTAACCCCATATAAACAGCACACGGATCAACGCGGCTCTAGGTAACAGCCCAGCACGAAACAGCGCGGTCATGTACTAGATAAAATATTTCCCTTTGAACACCTAACGCAATAGACAGAGCACGGCGGCAACACACAGGGTCACACTGGAAGCGACTTACCACGGCCTCCGTTCCTTTGGACCTGGCTACTTCGCAGAATTTCTCAATTACTGCCGGCGACTTCTTTAGCAGCTGACCTCCTCTGAAGGCCCCTTCTTCTTCTAGAAACGTCTTGCCGCGCTTGGCCGACATTTCTATCTTCTAGCACACTGGCACTCGAAACGGCAAGAGGGACGCGCGTCTGACCTGCTGGGAGGGCGACACCGAACTGACGGGCCGGCAGCAGCCTGCCGCTGCCTGCACCGCCGCTGCCTGGAACAGCCGCTGTTGCCAGCTCGGTCGGGGCGACGCTGCGCGCTGATTGGCTAGCGGGGTCACCGAATGTTCCTCAACGCGATCCGACGGCAGCCGAAACAGGGTGTTCCAGCACGTCTGCGACCCGGCCCGAGCAAAATTGTCAGGAAAACTAAAACTGTAAAATCGAAAGGAGACTGTGCGCTATTTGGCTGACAGGATTTAATAAAAAAAAGGAATTTCCACGCACCCTACCGGATTCAGGCAGGCAGTCGATTCCGCGCTCGCGGTAAAATTCCGAATCGGGACGATAGTAAAACCGACTGCCGGAAACCTTGCTGAATCGGCCGTTCTCGTCTCCTAAATCAGTGTTCCTAATTCAGTCATTTTCACTTAAGAGCGGCATTTACCTTTCAGAAATCGCCTTTAGGCGCGAGCGAAGCGAGCGCGGTCCGGCAGTATTTAAAGACGCTGTTTTAGCCGAAGTGAGACCGATTTCCCAAATCGGTAGCAGTGCTAAACCAGGCCGTCCTCGAGGCTGACGCGAGAGGCAGGACCAGGACAGCCAGGCATGACGCAGTGCTCAGGCCGGGCGGTCGGCGGCATCTTGATTCAGGCGAAGCTGCTCGCCACCGTGTCCGGAGTCGAGGCCCGCCGGGCGCGGCGGCCGCGGCGCGCCCCGCGGGGCCGTGCGGCAAAGCTCTTCCTGTTTCAGGTCGAGCTGGTTCTCATCGTGGCCGGAGTGGAGGCCCGCCCGGCGCCAGGCCAGCCGCCGTGCCCGGCGCGGCCGGGGTGGCGGTCCAGGCCATGCCGAGTTTGTCGTCCGTCTCGGCGTCTCCCCGGCCAGGCCGAGCCGGGGACTTGTGCGTGGTCGTCACTGTTGTTCCTATTTCAGGTAATGATGGCCGAGTCCGTGGCTGGAGTCGAGGCCCGCCCGGCGCGGCGGCCGCGGCGCGCCCCGCGGGGCCATGCGGCAAAGCCCTTCCTGTTTCAGGTCGAGCTGGTTCTCATCGTGGCCGGAGTCGAGGCCCGCCCGGCGCGGCGGCCGCGGCGCGCCCCGCGGGGCCATGCGGCAAAGCCCTTCCTGTTTCAGGTCGAGCTGGTTCTCATCGTGGCCGGAGTGGAGGCCCGCCCGGCGCCAGGCCAGCCGCCGTGCCCGGCGCGGCCGGGGTGGCGGTCCAGGCCATGCCGAGTTTGTCGTCCGTCTCGGCGTCTCCCCGGCCAGGCCGAGCCGGGGACTTGTGCGTGGTCGTCACTGTTGTTCCTATTTCAGGTAATGATGGCCGAGTCCGTGGCTGGAGTCGAGGCCCGCCCGGCGCGGCGGCCGCGGCGCGCCCCGCGGGGCCGTGCGGCAAAGCTCTTCCTGTTTCAGGTCGAGCTGGTTCTCATCGTGGCCGGAGTGGAGGCCCGCCCGGCGCCAGGCCAGCCGCCGTGCCCGGCGCGGCCGGGGTGGCGGTCCAGGCCATGCCGAGTTTGTCGTCCGTCTCGGCGTCTCCCCTGCCAGGCCGAGCCGGGGACTTGTGCGTGGTCGTCACTGTTGTTCCTATTTCAGGTAATGATGGCCGAGTCCGTGGCTGGAGTCGAGGCCCGCCGGGCGCGGCGGCCGCGGCGCGCCCCGCGGGGCCGTGCGGCAAAGCTCTTCCTGTTTCAGGTCGAGCTGGTTCTCATCGTGGCCGGAGTGGAGGCCCGCCCGGCGCCAGGCCAGCCGCCGTGCCCGGCGCGGCCGGGGTGGCGGTCCAGGCCATGCCGAGTTTGTCGTCCGTCTCGGCGTCTCCCCGGCCAGGCCGAGCCGGGGACTTGTGCGTGGTCGTCACTGTTGTTCCTATTTCAGGTAATGATGGCCGAGTCCGTGGCTGGAGTCGAGGCCCGCCCGGCGCGGCGGCCGCGGCGCGCCCCGCGGGGCCATGCGGCAGAGCTCTTCCTGTTTCAGGTCGAGCTGGTTCTCATCGTGGCCGGAGTGGAGGCCCGCCCGGCGCCAGGCCAGCCGCCGTGCCCGGCGCGGCCGGGGTGGCGGTCTAGGCCATGCCGAGTTTGTCGTCCGTCTCGGCGTCTCCCCGGCCAGGCCGAGCCGGGGACTTGTGCGTGGTCGTCACTGTTGTTCCTATTTCAGGTAATGATGGCCGAGTCCGTGGCTGGAGTCGACACCTGGCCTCTTCGGCCAAGGGGTTTGGGTCCGCTGGATGCTTCTATCCTATCCCATATTAATGCGTTATTGTTGATTAGAGACTGGTTATCCTGGCCATGACAGGGGCTGCTAAACACGATGTTTTTGATAAATGCCCTAAATCTGACCTGACGTTGGCTTACGGCGTAACACGGCCAGGTGTCGCCGCCAGGGACTGAGCTGGTCAGGGGTGTAGGAGGGAGCTGTTAACCGAGATGACGGGGTCGGCTAGATCTGGCTGGGCTGAGGCCTTAGCGCAGTGGTGCCGCGCTGTTTAGATCGGAAATGATAAAACGAATCGATAGAGCCTATTACAGTGTGTGTAGCTCGACGCTTACTTTGCGAATGGGTCAAATGGCTAAAATAACAATTTTTAAGCTAGCCTGGATTTCTCTCTCTCTTTTGCCTTGTCTCTGGTTTTAGCATTTTTAGATTCGTCATGTCTTTTTCTTTACTTTGATGCATAATTTGTGGTGTCTCTAGATAACGTTGGCAAATTCGATTTTGAATTTTAGCTAAAATATCGACTTTTTGTGATAAATCTTTACTTTGGCTCATGGGCCAGGAAATAGTGTTATTGGTGGCAGTTTCATTGGTGATGTGTGTTTATTTCAGTGCTGTCACACTGAATCTGGTCAGATTAAGAGGAGAGAAAAAGATGCCCTCAAATGTCATGGATATTTCTGCCCAGAATGCTTTTTGTGCCTTGCGAAGAAATATGTAATTTCTATATGGAGTGGTAATTTTTGTTTTGCTCTGATCTACTTGGTTTTGGCATTTTTAGATTCGTCTTGTTTTCCTCTTTACTTTGATGTATAATTTGTGGTGTCTGTAGATAACGTTGGCAAATTCGATTTTGAATTTTAGCTAAAATATCGACTTTTTGTGATAAATCTTTACTTTGGCTCATGGGCCAGGAAATACTGATATTGGTGGCAGTTTCATTGGTGATGTGTGTTTATTTCAGTGCTGTCACACTGAATCTGGTCAGATTAAGAGGAGAGAAAAAGATGCCCTCAAATGTCATGGATATTTCTGCCCAGAATGCTTTTTGTGCCTTGCGAAGAAATATGTAATTTCTATATGGAGTGGTAATTTTTGTTTTGCTCTGATCTACTTGGTTTTGGCATTTTTAGATTCGTCTTGTTTTCCTCTTTACTTTGATGTATAATTTGTGGTGTCTCTAGTTAACGTTGGCAAATTCGATTTTGAATTTTAGCTAAAATATCGACTTTTTGTGATAAATCTTTACTTTGGCTCATGGGCCAGGAAATACTGATATTGGTGGCAGTTTCATTGGTGATGTGTGTTTATTTCAGTGCTGTCACACTGAATCTGGTCAGATTAAGAGGAGAGAAAAAGATGCCCTCAAATGTCATGGATATTTCTGCCCAGAATGCTTTTTGTGCCTTGCGAAGAAATATGTAATTTCTATATGGAGTGGTAATTTTTAGGTTAGGTTAGGTTAGGTTAGTTGGGGTTTAGGTTAGTTGGGGTTTAGGTTAGTTGAGGATAGGATGGGATGGGGTGAGGCGACAAGGACAGAGAGTGGTTGAAAGACAGGAGTGTTAGGCACATGGTTTCAGGGTGGTTTTTGGCAAGAAATTGAATGGAGATGGAGCGAAAGTGATGAGAGTCAAGTTGAGGAAGTTTTTTTAAGAAACAGAGGAATTTAAGAAGTGTGACAAGGATGACAAGGAGCGAAAATGAAAAGAATTGAGAAGAGTTTTATGGTAGGATCACATGAGAGAAAGTGATCAGATTCAAGAAAAAACAAAAAAGAAGAATTGTGAAGTGCAAAAGCAAATGAATTGTGAAAAGGGTGAGAGGGAGAGACAGAGAGAGAGCGGAAGGATGACAGAAGGAAACAGATGAAGAGAAAGTTGAAAGCAAAAGAATAATTAATATGTCATGACAAGAAGCAGGAAAAAAGAAATAGAGTTGGAAAATCGAAGTACGAGATGAATAGGTTTTGTTAGTTTGGTTTGTTTTATTTAGGTAAGAATAAAATGGGATTGGAAGTGGGTGAATTTTAATGCAAGTTGAGGTATTTTGTCATTTATTTATTTATTTAAATTTGTTGTGACATATGCAAGTGCAGATAACAATACAGAGATTGACGAGGCGAATGTCATGGTTTGTTTCGTTCAGAGGAAACACATTGATTGGAAGTTGTTGTCATGTTTGGTTTACACATCACAAGAGGTGTCAAGGGTAGTCAGTCAGATCACATAGAGAGACATCATGAGTCATGAATGATCAATTGAAGAATTCGAAAGAATTGTCAAGAGTGAGTTTGATGAAAAGAATTTGAAAAACGAAAAGGATTCATGAAAAAATTGAAAGAATTGTGAAGAGTCAGTATGATGAGAAGAATTTGAAACATTCAAAAGGATTGATATGAAAATAAAATAAAACACGTGAAGGAACATGACAAGGGACAAAACATAAAAGGACATGACAAGAAGATTCAAAGCAAACACAGGAACAGTGACATCACACGGAATGAATGAAAGAATCGACAAGAGTCACAGTGACGAAGTGATCAGTCACAGGGAAGATTAGGTGAGGTTAGTTAAGTTTTTTTTTTAAAAGGTTTTTTTTTGTGTTCGTTTATTCTGATAAGAATGAATACGTCACAAGAGTCATCAGAAGTGGTCGTTACATCACATGGATCAGGAAAAGAATTTGGGACACGAGATGGAGTGTGAGTGGTTGGAAAAACATGACAGGGCATCACAAGATAAGTCACATGGATCATCACAGGGCCATATCAAGGGTGCGGAACAAGAATTTTCAGAAGAGACATCAGAAGGATTAAAATTTGAGTCAAGGCATGACATTGGATTTCAAGACACGAATATATGATATTGCAATTCATGTCTTGAGACATCACAAGAAATGGAACATGGACAGTCATTTTCGAGGGAGTAAAGGAGAATTCATTAAATGGAATCATGAGGAGATGTTTAGGATATATATATTATTGGATGGATGCACAAGTCAGCAGGGCATCAGACGACATGCGACAATGATGGGTATCGCAGGAGAAGTGGCGCAGCATGTTGTAGTGACAGAGGACATCTGGAGGGCGTGTGGACTGCTGCAGTGAGAGTCAACTGATGGGGAGCACGTGGACTACTGGAGGGCGAGTGGACTGCTGCAGGGCAAGTGGACTACTGCAGAGCAAGTGGACTGCTGGTGGGCGAGTGGACTGCTGGAGGGCAAGTGGACTACTGCACAGCAAGTGGACTACTGCAGAGCAAGTGGACTACTGCACAGCAAGTGGACTGCTGGTAGGCGAGTGGACTGCTGCACAGCAAGTGGACTGCTGGTGGGCGAGTGGACTACTGCAGAGCAAGTGGACTGCTGGTGGGCGAGTGGACTACTGCACAGCAAGTGGACTGCTGCACAGCAAGTGGACTGCTGCACAGCAAGTGGACTACTCACTGACGCGTCATCCTCCGAGCGGGAAGTGCTCGCGCTTCGCGCTAAGTCCATCTTTCTAGGTAAAGTGGAAAAGACGATGATTGTCCTTGCAGGGCTTCATTCTAACGGCGAGCAGTTTGGCGCGAAAACAAAAGAAGGAGCGGAAAGCGAACAGAGTGCGCTCTGGCGGCGGGCCCTGAAGAAGGCCTGTTCCACAGTGGCGATTTGTCCATGTGCAAGAAAGGAAGGGTGCAGTTTGTGTGACGATGAGTTCGGAGAAAGGAGAAGGTGCAGTCGGGAGACGGCAGGCTGGAAGCCAAAAGAGAACTGCGTTAGGTTTGTTCGATGGTTGGGACGACAAGGAAAGCAGTGAAGATGAGGGATGTGATGATGAGTGGGTGGTGCCGGTAAAAAAGCAAGGTGAGGAGGTGTTTCCCTTGTCTATGTCCGACCCGTTAGTGTTTCGCCTGTGAAATTCTGTTTCATGGTTTGCTGTCGCTTGTCTGTTGCAGCAAAGGTGGAAGCACCACCTTCGGAAGCGAAGGAAGGTGAGGGAAAGGTCCCTTGGAACCGAAGTACAAAGAGTGACTTTTGCCTTTTTGTAGCCATTTGAAGGTTAGGTTCTAATTTCCTCCTTTTTTTTTGTCAATACAGAAGAACCGTGTGCTCTAGACCTGCTAGTGCAGGCACTAGACGGGGACATTACTTTGCCATCGAACTGGTCCATGACCTCGGATGGAGAGGAGGAAGGAGAAAAAGAAGCTGGATCGGAAGGGCAGGCGCCTCCATCATCTCCATCTCCATCGGAAGGCAAATTGACCTTTTATTAAAATTTTTTTTTCTTTCCTTTTTGGCAGACGAGGGTTGTATCATAATCATGTTTTCTCTCTTTCGATGTTCCTGTTGCAGACCGTTTGCCTTCTAAATCGAACGACAAGAACTACGTGGACTGGTGCGAAGAAGAAAAATCTTTCTTGTCTCATAAGGGATCCTTCTCTGCAGCTGATCAGGTCCAATCTCCTGAACAAGAACAAGAAGTGAGTGTTATCAAAAGGGTCCCCCATCGTTTCATGTTCTTTTATGGTTAGGATATTACAATTACTATTTTCATTCTTATTATTTTTCTAGTCGTCCAGTGGTACTTTCTTCGGCCTGGGGGATGAGGTCAGAGCAGCACTATTCAATGCCTACCACCTGGAGTGCCTCCACGAATGGCAGCATGAAGTCATTTCCAGTCACGTGGCTGATGACAAGAACGCCCTCATCGTGGCTCCCACGAGTGGGGGTAAGACACTAGTTGCTCTGATCATGTTGCTTAGGGCTATGCACATGCAGAAAAAAGACTGTATCCTCGTGCTGCCTTATGTTGCTATCGTATCGGAGAAGGTGCAAGAGCTGCGCCGCCTCAGCAAAGGATTGCCCTGGTTGAATGTCGTTGAGTACGCTGGTACGAAGGGAAGGCTTCCGATACCAAGGCAAAAAAACAGCCTCAGAACGCTGTATCTGTGCACGCCAGAAAAAGCCACCATCGTGAGGAAGTTTCTTTGCGCGGAGGATCGTAGAAGAGAAGAGATCAGTGTGGTAGTCATTGACGAATGCCACATGCTGCGTGACAATCCGAGAGGCGCTGTGCTGGAAGAGCTCATCGTATCCCTTCTTTTTTGGTCCACGAGTGCACTGAGAATCGTAGGGCTCACGGCAACCGTGGGGAATCCTGATGTGATTGGCAAGTTCCTCGGCGGTGGCGACCCGGACCGGTGCAGGGTGCACTCTGTCGCTAGCCGCCCTGTAGCACTGAAAGAGCACGTGATTGTGACGGGCGAAGCCATCCCCATCGTGAGGAATGAAGCCGGTGTCGGGGAGGTGAGGTTGGAGGAGAAAGGCCCAGATCTCATCGATGAAAAAACAGACACGGCTCTTCTTCAGTGCCCCTCCCTCTCAGTGTACGGAGACCAGGTGAGTGCCAAGCTTGTCTTCGAGACCATCCAGAGGGGTGAATGTGCACTCGTGTTTTGCCACACAAGGAAAGGATGCGTCGCTATGTGCAGCAAGCTGACAAGTGCCTGTCAATCCCTTGGCATGTCAGTTTTTTTTTGTTTTTTTTTTTTTATGCTCCTCAATTTATTTTATTCGCGCGCTTTTGAATTATTTTCGACCGTTCCCCCTTTTTTTTTTCTATGCTGTTTCAGAAACACCCACAGCGACAGGACAGGAGAGGGAATTACCAAGCAGAGGGAGCTGCTCGTCGGCCACCTCAGAAGCGAAATGAAGGAGACAGTAAACGAAGCTCTTCTCTGGGGCATTTCAGTAGGTATTGGGTACCACTCGGCCGAACTCCACCCTACTGAGAGGAAAGCTTTAGAGGATGCGTTCAGGCGGAACATAATTTCTGTGCTCTGTTGTACTTCCACTTTGGCCGCGGGTGTGAACACACCCGCAAACAGGGTCGTGATTCGCTCCGCTAGAATGGGATCTTCCTTTCTGTCTTGTGCCCAATATCTGCAAATGGTGGGCCGCGCCGGACGAACCATGCCAACTCAACCGAGGATTCACAGTCAAGCAGACTCTTTCATTTTCGTCAATGTCAATGATGTTGCACTCTTCAGATCCCTTTTGGCGCAATCGGTGGAAGATGTTGTTAGCCAACTCAGCCAGGTATCCTCCTATTATCAACGACGGAGCAACAGAGCCATGCAGCAAGAGCCTTTCACAGGAGTCACTCGTGTCATCCTTGGTGCACTGCTGATGAACGGAAAGGAAATGAAAATTTCCGAACTTGTGCAAGTTTATAAGCTCACGTTACTGTATCAGAGGGGCACAGGAAAGCTGGAGGCCGGTTCTTTGTGCCTCTTCCTTCAGGAGCTATCGGTGAGACTTGACTATGTTCCTCATAATGGGACAAGCGAGATCTTTCCATGATTGTTATTTAATTTTTATTTGTGTGGTTGGGTCACGTTACGGGTACTTTTGGAGCTGAACCACGTTGAAATGGTCGTAAGGTCACCTGAACCTGCTCCTCAAGACCGTGTTCATGAAGAAGCAGAAAACAGTTACGTAGTTGTGACCACCAGTGAAAGAGAAAATTTCCTAAAGGCTCTTTCTCAGAACAAGGACTGCAGCGTCCTTCCGGATTACCCACTCTATCTGAGACTCTCTCTTCTGGCTTCGGCCGCATCAGCAGGTCAGTGATTTATTATTTACAATGCTATATTACTTATGTTTTGTTGAAACCTTTTTTTGTTGGTACACTTACCCCTGTTTTAATCTTTTTTTTTATTTAATTTTTTATTTTTTTTGTCATGGTCAGCATCCGTCTCTGTGACTGACGCGGAGCATTTTATAGCAGATGCTGAGAAGCTTGAAGCAGACTTCCCTTTGACGAATCCTCTGGCTGTGTTGTATCTGTCCATCACAGAGGCCATAAGCCTTCAGCTTGTGGGGGATCCTCAATACAAGGATGAAGAAAACAGTATGAGAAACAGGAAAATAAACAACATGGTTTGTATTTTATTGTGTTTTTCGGTCGTCTGTTTTTTTTTTCTTTGTTTGATAGCAAGTATTTATTTCTGTTCCACGTTAGGATAGATGTTACGCGGTTTCAAGGAGCACCCTGACTTTCTGGTCTTCTCCAAGCTGGGCATTCAGGAGGAAATGCTCAAAGAATGGGTTTATGGAACTCCTGCTGTCAGGAATAATGTCAAATTCACTGAAAGACTCACTCGCGTGTGGTCAGCGACCTTTCTCAAGCATCTGATGGAGCAGCCAGACCGAATCGAGGAATTGTGCCGGTCTTATGGATTCGAACGGCAGGCGGCTAGCGAACTGGCTTCTGCCCTGGCAAGTCGGTGCCAAAATTTGAGCCTTCTCTGCACCAAGCTTGGCCGATTCTGGTGGTACCCCGCACTGTCTAAACATATTGTAAAACATCTGGTGGAGTCTTGCGATGGAAAGTACAGACCCTTTCTCAAGATTCGTCATGTGACCACTGTATGTGATGAATGCAATCAAGTCTCTTACCCTGCTGAGCAAGTGGTGTCATACAAGGTGTTCTCTCTCTCTCTCTCTCTCTCTTTCTCTCTCTTTCAAAGGAACGTGCTAAGGGGATGTACCAGTATGGACTTCGGACTGTTCAAGATGTGGCGGCCGTCTTCCCACCAACCCTTCTCTCAGACAACATCCCCCACATGCCCCGCTGGATGGCCGTAGAAATTGTGTTGGATGCAAGGGTATGTAAAGAAGAAAAAAAAACCATACTGGTGCTGCCTCTTGTATTTTATCTGTCGATGAGTAACTGATTCATTCCATGTTTCGGCAGGCATTGGTTTCTAACGAGGCGGTTCTTTTGGCCGCAGAGAGCGCAGAGAGGAAATCGGTCCTCATGGGCTAATCCTGACTCTTCCTAGCCGTCCACCATGGATGAGATACATTTGTAATATAAGATTGTGTGTCGGTGTTTTTGGTCAGGAGTGTGATTTTTAATAAAATAGAAAAATAGAAAAATTCTGTTGCTTCTCTATTGGGCACCAAGGGTAAACAAGTCGGAAAAAAAATTGGACCACCTGAATAACACGAAAAAGAAAACAATTATTACCCATTTCAGTTTATAAAGTGCATTAATTGCAAATATAGAAAGGTTTATCAAAGGTTTGAGACCAAATAAAGCCATGACTTGTAATGTCGACGATTACAGAGCTAACTAGCAGATAGGAACATTCTCTGAGATCAAGGGATCTCAAATGGACATAATCTTTTAAAATAATGCAAATACAAAAGAAATCAACAATTTAAAGATGACTTTATAAATTCATTGCTTCATGTTATCGATCTGTGTGGCCAGGGGCCTGGGACTGGGTTGACTGTGGCTCCTGGAACACAACACAAAGAAGATTAGCAGAAATATTGCAAATAAATAACTAGTAACAATAAAAAAACAGCAGGAGTACCTAACTTGTAAGCGAGTCAGTTCGCTACTCCGCGCGCGAGGCGCCGATGTCTCGCCACTCCGTGTGGCACTACTCCTTGCGAGCAGTTGCTCTGGGCACAACTACTCCGGCCGGAGATACTCCGGCGGCCGACTGGGTGCGCAGTTCTGCTGACGTGTACAGGCCGTCCTTGACGACTTTTAATTCCAAGCGTAATTCAGTAGCCCCTCCAGAACTGACTTTTTTTTTAAGTTTTTTCGTCTTTGTCTTTTTGCCCGTCTCGTACATTAATCCTTCTTCGAAAATCTTCTTTTGGATTTTGTTTCGTCTTACGAACCACACTTTTTGTTTGTGTCTAACCTGCCTAACCTCAACTTCTTGGCGTCGATATGGCTGCAAATGCAGAAAGCTACGGATTGCCTCTTTACAAAGCAATGGCACCATCCCATGAACAGCGTTTTTTCGATCATCATATTTTTCGGAGTGACCTTTTGGGTCTGTTTAAAAACTTCCAGCAGTATGAAAACGGGTAAGGTGAAGTCGATGCGTCTAGCTGAGCTTCTACTGGAGGTGTTGTAAAAGAGAATCTGTCAGTCATAATTATACCATGTGGGATCTTTTTTTTTTATTTTCAAATTTAATTTGTTGTAACGCTTCTTTTTTTTGCAGTGTGTGGAATGGTTCTTATGGAGAAAACGTTTCCGTCTCCCTGAAAACCCTGATAACTCACACATTCAAGATGTGTCGTCAAACCTCATCGTATGTGAACCGTCCTGATCAATTTGCTGCAGACCTTGTCCTCGGATTCCTCTCAGAGGCCACGTCTCCTGTGCCTCTGGTTGGTCAGGTTGCAGGGTGTTCTCACCGTCTTGCGTGGGTGGGACAGGGTGAAAATGACACAGTCTTGTCTCCTGCCACAACCTGTTTCGAGGCTGGTGAGGGAGCCTCTCTGGCTCTCGTTAAGGAGGAAGGAGGGGTCGATTCAGAAACAGTAGTGGGGTCAGTCCTGGCTGTCAAAGATGAATTTCTTAAGCATCGTATCGTCATTACCAAAGACGTTCCACCCCATGTGGTCTACTCAGTTCGCGGTGTAAGGTGCTGTCACTGTGGGAAACCTTTTCGTAGCCCCACCTGTGTTGAGCAGCTCATCGAGCACACAAAACGTATGCACCCACTACGAGCCACCCCAAGGCACATCAGGCTCTTGAGAAAAGAAACCTCCTTCAAAAATGTGCTCGGCAATGGAATGCCCTATTGCAAGTGCCGTGCATGCCGTCTGTTCGGTGCCGCTTCCTTGGATAAAACTTTGCCTTTACTTTAATTATGGACAGCCCAAGTCTGTTCTAATCTTCACTCTTGTACATATCAGGTTAGGTTCCACTATCTAATCTCAAGTTTAAAACTTGTCGAGGAAAAAAATAAAGGAACTTTTTTTTTATAAGTTGTATATATAATAGCACTTGGCAACCTTTTGTGCAGTATGACAGCCTTGTCGATGAATTTAAGTTATAATTTGTTTTTTTTGTTTTATTTTTCACTTTTTGGCCCACCCCTACTATTATGAAATAATAGAATGGGTGGGCTTATTAATCTTCAGTTTAAAACTGGTTTGTTTAAAAAAGGGAACTTGTTTTTAAAGTTGTATTCTATATAATAGCACTTGACAACTCTTTGTGCAGTTTGACAGCCCTGTCTATGAATTTAAGTTATAATTTGTTTTTTTGTTTTATTTTTCACTTTTTGGCCCACCCCTGCTATTATGAAATAATAGAATGGGTGGGCTTATTAATCTTCAGTTTAAAACTGGTTTGTTTAAAAAAGGGAACTTGTTTTTAAAGTTGTATTCTATATAATAGCACTTGACAACTCTTTGTGCAGTTTGACAGCCTTGTCTATGAATTTAAGTTATAATTTGTCTCTTGTTCCACAATTTAATTTCAAGTTTAAAACTTTGGGAGAAAAAAGGGAACTTACTTTTTATGTTGTATGCTGTATGGTAGCACTTTGCAACTTTTTATACAGTAGGAGTGCCTTATGAATTAATTTAGGTTGACCTGAAGAATAGGTTGGGTAATTTCGTACTGGTCATTTATCTGGCACGCATTGTCGCATATACAAAGAGGTCATTAAATAAGACACGTCTTTAAAAAAGAATCAAAATGTACCTCCACTTTTTTTTGTATTTATTTGGTTCCTTCGTTTCTGAACACAATTAACATGTTAGCACAACCCTTCTATTTTGTAATAAAAAATAAACAATATATTTATACTTTTCCAATTTTCAGTTACTTCCAAAATTTGAAAAGCAAACAAATTAACAATAAATCTATCCGACAATAAAACAATGACTTCGTGTGCACAGAGTGGGTACAAACTTGCCATGAGCAACAGGGTGGGAATTATGTTGGCAGGAAATATCAGAATTAAAAAATAAAAGAAATGACACAGGTACAACAGTTGAGGCAGCGGCAGCTTGGATAGAAAGTAGGTGACTTGTAACGCAGTGATAACCGAATCAGCATTTCAGGTCTTAGTTCTTTCCCTTTTCCCCTTGCAGACCTCCCTGTGGCGTCTCTCATGTGCTGCATTTCCTCTTTGTGTCTTGCCACACAAGTTGCAGATAAATTCACTGGTTGTCTTGTATTTTCTATGTTCCATATCAATTTTTTTCTGCAAAATTGGCCAGAGTGTCTCGGATATACCCTTGTGGTTTTTGGTGACATGATTCTCGAGCCTTTTCATGCCTTTTTTGCCCCCATCGGCTGTCTGCCAGCTGCAGGATGGTGCTGAACACTGGATTTTGCCCACTTTCTTTCCCGGATAAAAGGAATTTCCTCCCTCTTCATCGTCTTCATCTTCCTCTTCCTCGACTTCCATTTCATCTTCATCCCGATTTTCATCTTTCTCTGCCTCTTGATCTTCATCCCCATATCGGCCATCCATCTTCACTTCTTCCACAGTCACCTCCTCTGTCTCTTCTTGCTCGTCGTCAGAATCCACAAGGTCTACCAGTAGGCAGCCTCCCCAAAAATCGTCTCTAGACGTCTTTGATTCTTCCACGGTAATCAGGTATGGTTTTAGAATCTGCGGTAACAACAAATTAAGTTACATCACAAGAATTTTCTTTTCAATTCAAATCTTTACAACATAGGGGAATAGCTTTACATACCTCCATGTCCTTAAATAGGGGTCCGAGCAGCTGCTGAGGAAGAACCGGTTTGCTGAATGGCTTTCCGCTTTTTGGATGAGTGTTCTTTTGCAAAAGATCAGAAAGAATTTTAATGCGATCTTCTCTATAATGGGCAATGAGGTCACCATCCACTCCCAGCTTCTCTAACACCCCATCCAGTTCGAAGGAGTAGTGCAATCCAGCTACTCTGGTGGGAAACAGGAAAAAAATTTTTCATTTTCATAAACGAGATCCTTCTTTTGCAACACAATCGACACGTTCAGTCTCATCTGCTTACATTGGACAGTGGCACCTCGGTGACGAAATCATCCCGTGCAGAGCAAACGCTTTGGAAGCGCAGTTGATTGCTTCATTGAGGTTAAATCCTACATTAAAACCTTGGTGGTGGCAATCTGGGAGGACGTAAACCACATCACCAGGTCTTTGAATGACCTGAAAAAAAAAACCCAGTTCAACATGATTGTCCCTCTTCTATAAATATAAGATGTCTGGATACGCTTACCGTTGTGACAGGGATGCCTTCTCTCAGCAGTGTTCTTGGGTCAACGAAAACATGCTTGTGTTGTAAGAACACTGCACATGAACGGTCCTCTTTTGGCATTCCCAAATCTCTAATAAGATCATATAGGGCCACGCTGTACCTCGGGGCTACCACAAACCTGGAACAGGTATGAAGCTATTCAGTCACAGACAAGCCCAAATAATTTTAACTTCTGTTGGTTGCTTTTTTTTATTTTTTCTCCTTACCATACCTTGGCCTTTCCAGCTACATGCCTATTGACGGACTCGAAGGAGCAGTCCTCAATGTGCAAGCAGAACGTTGCCCCCTCCGATCCAACGTAAACTCCTGGGGTCGTTATCCCTAAATGGGGCCCTCCATGCAAATCTTCTAGGTTGGTCTTCATGTCTCTCATCGAACAAGTTGAAGATGTCCGTAGGTAGTCTTCACACACCATGCCTGGGGCATACAATATTTTTCTCTCCCTGTCTCTTAAAATAGGAAAAAGGGCGTTAAGGGCACTATCAACTCCCTCTGTTTCCAATATCTGCTCTCTAAAAAAAAGGGGGAGAGAATGCTTCAAAAGTTATCGACAAATGCCAATTTCATTCTCAAAAGAAAATTAAAAAAAAAAGGGGGGGGGGGTCACTTACAGTTCCGTGGTTGGAGAATCAAAAAAGTTGTGTTCTAGTATCTTTTCTTTAAACTGTTTCTTCAACTTGGAGTACTCCTTGGTCGTTTTACGTGTTTGGGAAATTCCCGTTATGCTTAGGACGTTCCTCTCCCTCCACAGGTCTCCAATGGTCAGTACCTCAGGGCTGAAGATTTTCCTATTCAGTTCTTTGTCTTTTGGGTCGGTCCGTAGCAGACTTTTGATAGTCTGCACACTGGCCACGTCAGCCTCTCTCCTCTCATCACTATCAGGCAGTCTCCCCTGCAAATGGAAAAAAAAAACAAGGAGAGATGACACTCTTGAAGAATTACTCATCGAAAGAAGAATCATTTGCACCCTTCGTGGTTACTTACAATGAAAACACCCGTCATTTGAATGTCCAAATCCGTGGACATCTTCTCAAACATCCAGGCCGGGTTAAGATACTGTTCTTCAGTTATTTCAAAGCATTTCACCCCGAACTCTGTGTCTGGGAGACACTTTACACCATGAAACCCTGAAAATAAAGTGGCAACAACCAAGATTGGTTACATAACCCTCATAAACCTGTCTACCTCATCCAATCATTTTCGAGAAGAAGACAAAGTATGTAGTGGACCATGATATCCTTAAGACAGTGCAAAAAAATGCTACCTTGCGATGGGTTTTCCATTTCAGTTTGTCGAAATAAAAACGAATCTAAAAAAAGTCTATTCAGAAGATGGCCTTATCAACTCAAACAAATTAGTCAGTCACTCAGCGCCTTCTACAAATCAGACCAAAAGTTTGGTTAGGCTACGCCAGAGGCTCTCAAAACGTAGATCGCGAGCCAGAGTTGTCAATGAACAAGAAATGACTGTATTTGATGCTGTTTTCCATCTTAAAGAAGAGTGAAGTTATTAGGGGATAGAGGTTTCAATAAATGACGATGAGAATACACTAAAATACAATCGGGCATTAGTCACGTTTTGGACCTCGTACAAAGAAGAGAGCAGGAACCTGAAAAATTGGTGTGCAGAATGTCTCCTCTATACGGATGACTTTTGGGGAAAACCGTGGGAATATTAATAGGCAAGACTGAAGGCGACCCGATGGGCAGGGGTGAGTGACTCGACAACTGAAGTACATTCGGGCATAAGTCACGTATTGTACTTCTTTCATTAACTTGGTACTTTGTTTCAGATTGGCAATCCTGACAGCGCAGGCGCAGGTTGGTAGGACTGCGCAGCCAATGGGCAGGGGTAGAGTGTCTTGACAAGTTTCGACGTGTGTATTCCCCAATGGTAAGAAAAAGGCATTGTTTTAATAATAATTAAGGAATTTGGTGTAAGATGTTGTTTCAAAACGACATGTATGAAATGTTGCAGTCTTCCTCCTCGGGCGAATCCGTATCCGAACCCCGTGAAGACGAAAGGAGAGGTCCAAGACCCAAGATGAGTCTGGACCCCAAAAGGGTTGGAAGGCCGGTGGGAACAAACCAGCGAGCCTACACTTCTATAGAAGTGGAGACTGCGTTTAAAACGCTTGTAGAAGTGTGCCCCAAGAATGTGTCCGGGCAGAAATTTCTTTCCTTACTCCAGGATGTGAGTACATGCTGCCCGAACGTAATCAGTTGGTAGATCCGTTTAACCTCTGTAAGAAAAAGAATCGTAACTAGACTGCACCGATGGTCCATTTCGGTTAACAGAAAATGCAGAAGGCATGTGGTGGTGAGATGAGGACGACCCAAGCGTTGCAGACGTTTGTCAAGGGGAAGCTTAGGAAGGCCGTCCCACACCTGTACGACTCTCTTTACACGAGGAGAGGAAAGGAGCCCTCTGTCGCAGAATGGACTTATCTAAGGTACTCGCTCCCAATCCGGTCTATTCTCTCCTTTTCTTTTCCTAAAACCGTTCCATTTCTTTGCTGAAAGGGCTTCTACCTAATCCTTTCCTTTTTTTTCCTACTGACCAGAGAGTACATGAAGGACGTCGATTGGAGGATGTCGAGACCTCCCAAACCTCCCAAGAAGGACGCACCAGGTGATGGGTACGTGTGCTTCTTCAATAAACAGAATCGAGACACCTTCTGACACAGAGGTTTTCCATGAAACCAAGAATGGATGAATGAAAAAGATTAATTTATTTTGGGTTCCTCTCCTTTTCAGAGAATCCAAGTCGGCAAAGAAGACAGCACGAGAGGAGAACCAAAAGGACCTCAAAAAGGCCACGAGAGGTGCCGCTGCTGCCGGTTCTTCTTCTACTCCTTCCACTCCATCCACTTCACGGAAGGGAGAGGGAGGGAGCCCCTTTGCGGCCTTCTACCCACCGCTCTTTTCTACTCCAAAAGGAGGAGTAGATAAAGACAATATGGATGTTGTTCTTGGGGGGCTGCTGGACAGGCGCCTGCAAACTTTCAGAGAGGAGGTGATGACTGAATTGAAAGAAATGTGTTCTCCACCATCGAAGCAGGCCCCCGACAGGCCTGTCGCGGGCGCGTGGAGGCGAAAGGGGAATGAGCAGGCAGGCTGCGGGCTGGAAACC
The DNA here is from genome assembly GCA_026979955.1 of Megalurothrips usitatus. Taxonomy (NCBI): domain Eukaryota; kingdom Metazoa; phylum Arthropoda; class Insecta; order Thysanoptera; family Thripidae; genus Megalurothrips; species Megalurothrips usitatus. Next base: position 11,362,208 of record CM049604.1, read on the forward strand.
ACGGCGCCACCTGAAATTATCGTGTTGTCAAGTTCGTCCGAGGTGGAAGAAGGAAATGCTTCAGACGATGAAGAACCGGTAGGGAGAGTGAAAGAAGAGAGAGAGGACCGGCCTCAAGATGGCCCTGGCGAAGCGGTGGAGGCGATCCCTCCCATTTCCGAGGAGATGATGGAGACGGGCAGCGGTCCCGCCGATGAAAGACAACCAGGAGCAGAGAATGGAGAAGCGGTGGTGGCAAACCCTCCCATTTCCGAAGAAATGATGGTGGTGAGCAGCGGTCCCGGTGATGAAAGACAATCAGAAGGAGAATATGAGGGGGACTCTGAGGTCGTCGAGGTGGACAATGATAGTGACCAGCAGGTCATTTCTGTGGCAACATCTGCTGAGGCATTGGAGAGGAGTCGGGCTATTGCCTGTACTCCAGTCAGAGCAAGGCTATCAACTCTGACCGTTGTTGAGGTGTTCAAGGTAACGAATGCCGAGGAGGCCGAGGATGACTCGACCTTCCGGGTCATTGAAGAGCAAGACGGAACCCTTACACTTTGGCACAGCTCGTTGGTGGACCCGGAACAATGGTCGCAACAGGTCACAATCGACCACAAAAACAACGCCACCCTGACTGAGGAGCTCGCAAGCGTCCATCAGCAGGACATAGTGCAGATGTGTCAAGATGGTCAATGTCTCTCCCCGATGACAGTGAGTCAAGTGTCCAAGAATAAGCGGTCGTTCCAAGCCGCAACTCTCAATTCAAAGGATAGGGTGGTTAGAGCCCTCTTCAAAAGGAGAGATGACTGAGAGCACGGTAGGCGGGGTTACATTAAGTACCGATATTTCATTAGTTTGGATATGTAATTTTGTATTGTTTATTTTTATCATGAAACCATTATTCTCAGTTGAATAAGAGCATGGCAGGTAGGGTAACTTGTCTGCAGTTTGAAGTACCTCTATTTCATTAGTTTAGATATGTAACTTTGTATTGTTTATTTTAATCATGAAACCATTATTCTCGGTTGAATAAGAGCATGGTAGGTAGGGTAACTTGTCTGCAGTTTGAAGTACCTATATTTCATTACTTTGGATATGTAATCTTGTATTGTTTATTTTCATCATGAAACCATTATACATGTTTCTTTTTTTTTTAATCCATGTGGCATCAATAATCAGTTGATTTGAATAAAAATCTTTTTTTTTTCATGAATCTATTTATTTTTTAAGAAAACAAAGTACACTTAGGCAAAAGAACCATTTTGTACCGACAGGTCTTGAACCTTGGCGGCTTGCTTGAACCGTGTCACCGTGTTTGTTGTGGCTCAGCTCGTACATGACATCTAGGAGAAGACTTCAAGCCACAGCCTTGGCGTCTACTCGCAAGGAATAATGCCCCATCCCCAGACCAATATCGGTCCCATCTCTTATGGGTTAGGGCGTCTAGTGACTAGTTTTTCTCCATTTCCTGGCGAATCTCGTGCTCTAT